>JAVQJD010102743.1:0-14554 GCA_036023655.1 Nannoperca australis | reverse complement strand
TCTTGACTCTATTTTCTATTCATTTCACAACGTATGGTGGTGAATAAGTGTGACTTTTCATGGAAAACACAAAATTGTTTGGGTGACCCCAAACTTTTGAACGGTAGTGTATATATATTTCATTCTTGTTTATTTCCTATGGACCCCAGAAAGAGTAGCTGTTGTGCCGGTAACTGCATTTGTTGAATTTTTGGCCACTTGGGGGCCGCGGAAACAATTTATGAACACAACATTGACATATCATCACCTTAAAAGTTAAAACGGTGAACTGGTTAGCAAACATTACTTATTCCAGCAGTTATGGAGTAACATTATCATTCATTTCCAGTTGTGTTTCGGACCACCTGATGAAAACTATTAACTTTCTTTTTCTTCCTAAGAGAAAAATCTGGCTTTTTAGTTGCTAAATGCTCCAGTATGTTCACCAGATAGTCTTTAATGTGTCTGTTTGCTGTTTGGTGCTGATCAGGTAGTGTAGTGTAGCTTTTACAGAAAACAGCTGTCTGCTGTGGCCAACAATGACGCTATTAGAGCAATGAGCGTAAACCAAAACAGTAAAGTTGTGGGCCAGACAGCAAAAGTATGAGCTGAAACTCACATTAAAGTTCTGTAAAGTTGAGAGAAGCTGCAAATTCAGGTGATAATTATCTGTAGGTCCATCACTACAAACGGACACTTTCATATTGTCATATTGTTTTCACTCATTCTCATTTTGTGATAACCGTTGTAAAGTCAAAAGTAGGATATTTATATTTATATATTTATTATAAAGTCTGAATAACTGCCTTCCATAAAGGAGAGAAACACAATGGAAATCATATTGTAAAGTATACATTCTATGATTTCTTATTAATTGAAACATGTCCTATATAACTTCTTTTTACACAGCACACTATAAACAAGCAGCACCCATGCCATCCATTTTCCTCTCTCTCTCTCTCTCTCTCTCTCTCTCACTCTCTCTCTCTCTCTCTCTCTCACCCACTCTGTTTTTCTCATTAAAGATGCATCAGAGAGCGAATAAGTGCCAGGCAGTACCAGTCCACTGATGGTTGCTCTCGCCAAGGCCTGACAAACAGGGATGCCGGCTGGCAGGATGCCCACTGCCCCTCCTCACAGCACTCGGGCCGCAGGCAGCTGAGAGAAAGAGCGGCCAACAGATCAACAGTTGCTGTGACGTTGGTTGAGCGACTGGCCAGGCTGCTGCACGCCACCCAGCCCACGTTCAGGGCACCTGACACTGGGTAAACTGACAAATGCCTGGCCTTTGGGTGCGCCTGCAGAGTGATGTGACCCTGAGCCCATTATGACCTTACTTCGCTGGGCACACACACACACACACGCATGCACTTATAGCCACCCTCTGTCTGCCTCATGCTCCCGGGCACAGTGTTTTTCAAGCACTTGACCAAGTACATTGCGCTCGCTCGCACTTTTCAGACTCACTGTCATGGAAATGGCCCAGCTCTAAGGATGCTTGCACCCGGGAAACAGTGCTGTAATTTGCTCCCAGTTAAAATGTTGATATGATGTGATTCGATGCATTCTTGACAGCTGAACCACACAGCTGCTTTAAAGTGCACGGCATCGGAAAGAAAGGCTTCAATTTGATCGCTGCCTCGTTAGTTTGAGCAAAGGAAAAGTACATTTGCTTGATTGGATTTCTCTCATCTCCCTCTACAGTTTGCATCTTTTTATTTGTTGCCATATTATGTATGTTGGCTCAGACACGCACAAGCATATGGTACACATAATCGTCTCGTAATGTACAGTGCACTCGTTGGACATATTTAACTCATCTTGACAAGGCTGTTAATTTCTCTGAAACCAGGCGCGGATTCCATAGACCCTCTCTATCCACGCCGCCTATTCCCTCCAAAATGCCCAGCTGTTGCCACAGTAGACAGCTGCTTCAGGGGTAGAACGAATCTCAGCTGTCAAGGGGAGTTGTGCAAGGGGGTCGGTGGATTTGGGTGTTTGTACTCCTCAAACCAATGACACTCCTCTCCACACTCTGCACTGAGTTGGGTGGAGTGTGGAAAAATGCTGACAGACAGATTTAGGGACAGAAATCAGAGGCTACAGCTGTCTGAGTGTTTACAACCAAACTGCTCAGTACCTCTGAACTTGGGAGCTCTGGGGTCAAATAAATGACACCCCCCAAAAAAGTCTATGCACAATCATTTCTTCTTGCTCGCTGTGCAAACTACAATGTTTGGCAGTTGGAAAATAAAAGAGGAATAGCATATGCTTGGTACTTTGATGTTGGATTAGGCTAAAGCTTTATTTTTACATCAAAAGTTCACAATGATTTTTAACCACAAAAGGATCAGTTGAGAAATTGTGAGTTGGCTCTTGCCAAATCCAGTAAGAGGTGAACATACTATCAAATGTCATCCACTGCAGAGAAACTCCCTAAAACATGACTAACAACCTGTTTATTGCACTGGTGTTTCTTTTCTGGGTTGGATTGTAATTAGTTTAACTGTTTATTAAAGTGGAGCCGCCTCTTTGAGAGTTTAGCCTGGTATTATTCATGCTACATATTGGAAAGGTCAGAGGTAATACAAGCTCACTTCAGTCTCCTGTTGTGGGGAGCAAACAAGGTCTCTGGGCTATGATCTTTGCGCATATTCTAATGAAGCCAGACAGCTTGGCACTTGATCAGAAAGGCAGTTGTATCATACACAAATGTCATGTTGCATAACAACATAGATTACAGGGGGGGGGGGGGCAACAGCATCTCATTACTGGCCTCAGAGGATCAGGATCTAATCAGAATACGCTGCTGTGTTTTGTTGCAAATGTAGACAATATGTGGACCCCGCTTCAGAGTGACATCCTCCATGTTACAGAGAGACGTTTGAGTTATGCCGTGAATTATAACGGGTGTGGGTAAGAGTCACGGAGAGGCCACAGTGCCCATCTTGTTGACTGTTCTGCTCTGATCACAACCAGCTTGTTGATGGAGGCTGCAAGAAGTAACTGTTGCCTACACAGAGACCATACCACTAATAATAAAGACCTACTGTAAATAAATATCAAATCAAATTGTGTGATATGCATCTCATACAATTTGGTATTATGTGAGATATAATGTGTTGTTGTACTTTCCCTCGGGGTAACAGCGGCTTAATTTGGCCATGTTATAATAATTTATATATCAGTTTTGTTTATTTTGAGGGACAAAGATCGTCGACCACGAGACTAACTTCACTTTGCTGTTCTCCCCTTTTTTGTGTGATTTTCTATATCATATTCTTATATCGCCCTCTTGTGGCGCATTATTGAAATCACGTCTCTATCACGTTCAACAGGTGGCTGGTAGTTAAGCATTTCGGGTATTTTTCTCCACAATATATCGATATTCGTGCTAATAAAAACTGATTACTTCGCTCACTTTCATGTCTGACTGCTTCAGAATGCATCAGCTCGTCTTATTATTGGTTTTAACACCGGCTTCACCCGGCTCCCTGGTCGATTTAGAATTGATTATCAGATTTTACTGATCACTTTTAAAGCACGTCTGGGTCTGGCCCCAAGACGCTTTGTCTGTCGAAGCACTTCGTTTTTAAAGGTGCTATATAAATAAAGTTAGTGTTAGTATTATACTTACTTGAACAACCACCCCACATCTTACTAATTTCTATTTTATTTGGTCCTGGTCTCCAGCAAAGTCTCATACATGATTCAAATAATCTCAAACGAAAGCCATGAATGAATTCAAAAATATAAATACGTCGCGTTGTCATGGATCTATGCGCAAAAGTGTCGATTGGATGGCTTCAATCATCACAATAAAACCTAAAAATATTCACATATTCACCATAACAGAACACTACACAAGAGAAAGTAGTATTGAAAAAAAGGGTCGCTGCAAATACATCATTGTTGCTCTGCAGCTTCAAGTCCATATTGCAAAAAAGAAATCCATAGAGGAAAATCTCCTGAGAAAAAAAAATACTATTCTTGACTCACAACATTGCCACATAATGAAATTAAGTCTTACACCTTTGAGGATTGTATTAAATCCCAAACTTCTTTTTTAAAGGGAATAATATAGTCAGTCAGAATAATGCAGTCAGCCAGATACAGTACTGTATTTTCTCAGATGCAGCTGCTTTTCAGCACCACGGACAGCGTCCCGTGGCCTTTACGCCCCTCGCAATCATCAGTCCCCTTGTAGCGTGCAGGTCAAACGGTTAACCTCGCCAACAGATGACGTTAAGTCACGTGGTGAGACAGCGCCGCTCACGTTTCACTCCTAAAAGTTCCAACAGATCCACGACATCACTCTATAGGACTACGCTAAGTTTACGGCGTGAAAGTACAGGGGCTTTTATTAAAAGGCGCCTTCGAGCCGAGCGCAGCGCCCCCGTGGCCTGGTGGTGGTTGCGCGCTCAAGGTGGAGTTTTGAGCCACATCACACCTAATTGGTGCCTACAGCGCGCAGTGCTGAGGCTGCCGTCCTGGAAGGAGCAAGCTGTCAGGAGCAGGAAGCGGCGGAACAACGACGGGAGCGAGGAGCGGGTTTTTTTATTTCTCGGGACACATTTTCACCCCCTACTTTCCGAGCGGAGAGGTGTCTGTGAACACGTGTTCAAACGCGCGGGTAAAAAAAAAAAAAAATAGAAAATAGAAAAAATCTGCTAATTGGAAGTTCTTTGCAGCTGCAACTTTTCAGCCCCGTGCCTCGCGCAGATATTCGGATTGCGTCGCCGTTCGCTTTTAGCTGTAGGATCCGGAGCAGATAGTTTTGAAATCTTGAGAAATGTCTCGCAAGAAGGCTGTCAAAGGCAAAGCCGCGACCAGCAGCCCGTCTGCAGGCAGTCCCAGCGGGAAGGGGTCCGGGAAAGCTGCGAGGGGCAGCCCGGGCATTGTTCAGATGAACGGCGTGGTCCATCCCAGCAGACCCTCCATCAGCAACAGCAGCGAGTTTTACGACATCGCTTTCAAGGTAAGATGCCCGCTGTTGCTGTTGTTGTTGTTGTTCAGTAAATGCACGATAAACAACACCGCAACTCACGTGAAAGTGGGCTGTATTGGAACATTTTACACCAAAAATACCACGAAAATAGGCGAGGTTGGCTACAAATTCAGCAGTGCCACACGCGAGGTCACTACAAACTATGCACACAGTTAATGATCCCACGTGCGAGGTCACATGGACACTTTTTGGCTTTTGTTTCCCTCTAGGAGAAATACACACAACCTGTTTGTGGTCCACTTTATCTTTTGCCAGTGTTGTTTTCCAGCTTAGCCTTCACTGGCTTTTGGCTTTACAACCACCTCGATTCGTTAAACGGCATCGAGCGCCTGCCACCAGCTGTGTCAACAGAGCGATCGATAACCTGGAAAAGGCGGCACGGCCGCCCTGCAACAGCCAACCAACTAATAATCCCGTTCCGTGCAACTGGTCGAAGGCGCGTTTGCCTCGGCGGCGCGTGTTCCTGGCTCTGCGTCGCCACAGTGCGAGCGCTTGTGTCGGCTGCGTGTCACTTCACCGCAACACGAACGCGGATTCACGCCCACAGATTCTCGGCGTGTCACCTAGCAGCTCCCAACGCCGCTTCGAGGGACTTGTGCCATCCACAGTCGCCCACCCCCGTGTTTTGGAAGCAGCCGTTTGACTTGAGCGCAAGATGGCTTTGTGTTGCTCTTTTTATTGATGGTTCCATTCAAGCCACTTCACTCTGCGGACCGCAGATGTTCTTATTCAATTATCTGACGTTTGTCGGGTGGACTGCCGTTTCTACAGTTACACAACGTCCTTGCAGCCAATACATTAACAATTGCAGGAAGAAATAAACACATTTTCTAGTTTCAGCCTGAGCCCAGCAAGATATTTCTGCCATATATACCCACTGCACTTTCATTTAGGTACATGACAAGGAGAGATCAGGTGACCTCTTCCTGCACAATCCTACAAACATTTAGCTCCTAGCTAAAGAGAAAACAACATTAAAGTAGAAATAGGGAAGCAGAGGGTGAGACCTTCAGACATATTACCCTTGGCCACATTTTGTATCTGTTCAGTGACCCTGTTTCATCCCTTCATTCTTCTTCCTCTGTCTTTCATCTCCTCTCTGCTTCCTCTGTGCACCCAAGAGGCACTTTTGATTTCCATGGTCTAGGGCTCGTAATCCCTCAGCTAACCCGATAACGGTAATCACATTAAACCTTTAACTTCATCACAGCTCGGAAGAAGAAGGAAAAAAAGAAAAGAAGAGAAATGCTCGACTGTGTGTTCAGCAGGAATGGAGCCCAAGTATGTCCGTTTTATGTATGTGAAAACATATGCACGGATGTGCATTTAAGTTGGTTGTATACATTCACACGTTTTTAGAGAAAGGATCTAATCGAGGACGTGCGCTGGTGGCCACGATGAGCAGTCACACACTCTTTCACATACACCCTCTTCACTGGACAAGCACCAAAATACCAGGACTAATTTAACTGAATGATTCAAGTGTTATGTTTTTTTTAGTTTTTTTTTCTCAGGACAAACAATCAGACGCTGCTATAAAATTTAACAAAAAATCGCTTTTTGTGCTTCTTAGTTGAGCCTCCCAGTCATTCCTGTCTGAGTTTTTCCCTCTTGGTTTCCCCGTTCAGGTGATGCTTGTTGGAGACTCAGGTGTGGGGAAAACGTGTCTACTGGTCCGTTTTAAAGACGGAGCTTTCCTGGCTGGCAGCTTCATCTCCACTGTGGGCATTGACTTTAGGGTGAGTTTGAATAAATGGAACCAAAAACAAATACGCAAAAAAAAAAAAATCTTCACCACACATGCACACGCAACCACGCTGCCAGGTTTTGTATATTTTGTAAAACGGGGCCATATGTACTAATGGGATTCTTTTCAGAACTATAATCAGTGTCTTTATATGCCCCAGAGCTATGGGTATTTCCTGTGTTAGAATAGGTAGGATATTGATTTCTTAAATTAGTTTGACATGCTTTAGTTTTTTGGTCTCCCTGGGTGTTAATCGTGTCTCTCGTGCCAGTTTTGTGGTCCCACACGGGCAGCGCGGAAAGAACTTGTCCATCTTTTCTAATGATCACACTCAGGTGGGTCTGTCTGTCCAACAGACCGAGACAGAAGACCAGTTACCAGTTACCTCCCTCGGTCTCTAGAGTGACCACAGCACAGGGTCAGTCCCGCCGGCTACAGTAACAGCTGGGTGTTCGCTGAACCTTTAAGAGTACTGCATCAATTTAGCATTGCACTCCTGTTTGTCCAACAACAATGTTCAACGTTGTTGGACTCACAGTGGACAGTTTCAAAATAAAAGTATCAAAATCACCCCTCAACACAATACCCACAATGCAACTCGACGGCAGACACTCGTTCAGAGATTCGGTTGTGTTATGCTAGTAGCGGCTAATGTAGGGTCGAGCTGCCAGCCTCAAGCGGAGATGAGGAGCGAGCTACAGGGGTCTGGAGACCTCACTTCTCTCTAACTTCACATCCTCTGATTCTTTTCATTTTAAAACTTTTAGTCTTCAGACTCAACCGACATCACTTAAGTGACATCACTTGAGGCAATTTTACAGCCACAAAAGGCTTTATACAACTTTTTTCACATATGCAGAAGTTCTCCCCAAGACCTTTTGAACAGACTTGGATGTGTAAAATCAATGCAGTTTCCCTTTTTAACTTGGCTCTGTGGTCATTTTTGTGAGCACCATAGTTTCTTTGTATTTCTTTGTATCACTTTTACTGATGATTAGTGTCAGTTGCTGAGTTGTTCCTCCACCTATCTTTTTCCTCCACCTATCAGGGTAAATGAACATATTTGAAAATGCTGTCAAAGTTCCAAAGTTAACGCCATTACATAAAGTGTAAGTGCAATGTTAGATCCTTTATACTCTTGGGAGGCGTGCGTGCGTGTGTGCGTGTGTGCGTGCGTGCGTGCGTGCGTGCGTGCGAAACTGAAGTATCTAACCATTGTATAGCCCTGTGTGTGGGTTGGATGATTTTGTGGGTGGATGAGCAGTTGATTTATTTACTTATGTAACGTCTCTTATAACACTTTGTCTGTAGTCTCGATGTACATTTGGGCATATCTAAGCAAAGCAGAGGCCTTCATCAGCTATCTATGCACGATGCATTTACTACTAATGGAGGAAAAAGTACAATACTCATAAAGTTTAATGCTTAGTCTGCAATTTTGTCATATTGACTTATTATATAATTGCAGTGTGGCACAGAGCTATGTGAGCTATTTCATTATTATCCTCAAGGCTCCCGTTCTCTTCTGCATGGTTTCTTGTTAAATAGTTCAGTTTCCCATTGCAAGTGAAAGAGATCTCGACTTCCTGAGTCATACGGTTAGCTTTTTTTGGGGGGGGGGGGTATGTTAAATTAGAATGCAGTTAATGGCATATTGTTCTATTTAAATATTATGTTTTTTTTATTTTACATAATATTCAGTGTTCAAAAATAAGTTGTCATGAGAACACAGACACAGTTTCTGAATACATATGTTTTGTTTCCCTTTATGTGACTGCACAAATCTTATGTTTGAAAAGTTGAGACCAGGACTTTGTTGAGTAGGAAAACATGAAGGTCCTTGGTATTTGTCTTCCCATGGAGGATACGCAGAGAGAGACAGGGAGAGGGAGTGATTGTTATTTTTAGGAGAAGACAGTTTTGATCCTTTTTAGATGGTGGGAAAGAGAGGCAATTTGCTTCGTACGGGGATTTGATCCGGTTCCCACTTCAAAGCTGCAGCAAGATGCTCTGTTTTCTTCCCCCTCTTGTTTATTGTAGTCTCATCTCGTTTAAGCCTCAGCATGTTCTCAGGATTACAGAGCTGCACTGTGGCCTTGTTAGGCTTAAAATACAGGGAGTCAGAATAAGAAATTTAACTCGGCGCAAATTGCATTTTATTATAAAATCTCCCTATAAAGTGATTTTTAAAGAGAAATATATTTGCTAGACAAAAACATTACAAGAGAATCTAATCACATTAATTCCACGTAGATCTTACCTTGTTATATAATCTGTTTCTCAATCCTATTCTGGCAAATAATTACTGCTAAACACTAATAGGAAAAATAACTCCTTTATGGCATATATTGTAGATCAAATCAGGTTCACTGAATGCAATTTCATCTTTATATATCCCTAGTGAAGCATTACACAATGATCACTTCTCAGAGAATAAGTGGTCTCATCATTCTAATAAACCTCCACTTACTCATCACTGTGTTGCATATGTAAAGGGTTATTGGAACCTGCAACTAAAATATAAACCCTTTTTATAAGTTAAGGTCAATTTTCACAGAAATACAACATTTTATCTTTTTATTAGAAATTGCTCAATAACATAACAATGCCAGATTTGCATAAAATGCTAAAAGTTGGACGTCGTCATCACGTTCAGGCTTTTGCTCAAGCCAAATTTCATCAGAGATAACCAGAGAATACAGTTGACTTGCACACAACTGCGATGCAGCATATCCAGGTCATCTGTTGCCATGGTAATGCAGGTGCTAACTGATGGGCAGGTGACTGGGATTGACCAGAGGGCAGAGCTTGTCTTTGTGCTTGATTGTAAAAGTCAGAGTGCTGGTGATTTTCTTCTTTTTTTGTGCTTCCATCAGGAGGCCAAAGGCAGTATGTGAAAGGAACCAGGTGGGTGTAAATGATTCCTGCTGCCGAGGCAAATGTTGATTTTTGCCCTCTGACTGAAAAGTACCTTTGTTGTGTTTTTCACACCTCAGCCCGCTATTTAATGTTTAGGTGAAATATTGGTTGGAACATGTATAGACACAAAGTCCTGAGGACATTTTCTTCTCCACTTTTTCCATTTCTCTCTGCACTCTAACACATCTAATCACCTTGTGTCACTTCTCCCAGCTACAAGGGATCCTGGGTTAGGTTCATGCCCTGTCTGTGGAAGACAACTATATTCTCTTTTTATAAAATGAATCAGGAGTAGCTCTGCAGAAACCAGCAAATACCTATTCGCTTGTCTTTATCATGATGATTCATCTCTCTACCACAGATAAACAGACTGCACATTTACTCATTGACTGGCATATTTACACATAGTCACTGAATTTAGTTTAGTAATTAATTAGACATTAGGCACATCAGATACATTAAACTCATTTTAATATGAGAAGTAATGTGATTTAAAACTGAATTAGATATATCTATGTAATATGTATAAAGCTGGCAAAATAAGTGACGATATTGAGCCACAGCAGAAATCTTTTCAATCTAAAAGATGCAGAGCCAACAAACGCCAAACAGCTTAATTCTAGTGAGGACTTTTTCCTTGTGGCTTCAAAACTACTCCACAGTTGCTGCAAAGAATACAAAAATACAGTGCACAAAGATATTAGGCCTGAGTATTGTTTTTGTATCAGACAGCCATTTTAGATAAATAAGTTTTGCAAAGTAGTAAAACAGGACGATAGAACTATGCATCACGCTTTGGTGGGTCTAGGATCATTATTAAGATGCAATATTCAATATTTTTCCTTACTGTCAACAAATCCCATGAAAAGACTAAAGATTAATTCTCTCCATACTTTCCAGTGTTTCCTCCACAAGTCCACTGATTCAAAGTGGAGACATACTGTAGATCTTTTAAAACGAGTCACAAATTTTATCAATAGATTTTTTTTTTTTTTTTTTTTTTTAAAGGTCACACAAAGTTCCTAAAGCCGCTGGAGTTTATAGGTTTCATCAAACTTTAACAAACAAGAGTAAATAGTATATTTGTTGGAGATTAATGCAGACTTGGTGTTCATACTTATCAACTGAATGTGTGTAATACACATAGGGGTTGCACTGCACTACAGTTTCAGGGAAAAAAAAGACATTACTATTATGTATGGGAGGAGCTGTCCTTGGTGCTTAACTCCTCCTCCAAATTGGGGTTCAACAAAATCAACCAACCAAATATACCAATCTATGACTAAACTCTTCAAATATTGTACATGTTAGCCAGTCTATATTAATCTGCTGCAATCAGACTTTCACACACTGAGGGCCCAATATCAATTTTCCATGCTGTAATTGTCAAAATCCATCATACTTTCAGTTTGCTTAATTTTGCTGTCCCCCCCCCGGCATGCTATTTGGCATTTAGTGTATATTCTCTCTAAAAGATATGTTGTCACCTGAAAGCAAAAGTTTTATTCTCACTTTCAACTTAATCCCACATTGACAAACAGTGGCAGGGAAATGAGTGAATTTATCTTTGCTGTAAACATAATGAGTTACTGAAAGAACAATATTATCAGCTTCAGAGAGGATTCTTTTTCCATTACTGTGGTCAAAATGTCTTCATTCGGAAACAAAGCTTGACGAGCAATTTCTTCAAGAGTCAAAAAGAGGACTTATAAGAGGGAGAGAAAGGAAGATGGGTAAGAACATCATACCAGGGAGAAGCAAAAAACAAAACAAAGCTGCTCAGAGACGAATCCTCCTCACTGTATTACTTCAACAAGCCTTCCTCCAATTTCTGATGTGGCAGAAAACCACCCTTTCTTCCTCTTTTCGTACTCACAATCTACCTCACATCATGGCACCGGAGGGAAGTAATCCTTCAGCCTTTCAGTTGACATCAATGCAGTGGTGGGGAGAGGAGCAGCACTTCTCACTTCTACTGAGAGACAACAGAGATGCTCCCAGCTGTCATTTATATCTCTTGTGACCTCTTATGCAACCACAGATTCCACCTCTATGCTCCCTAAAAACATGATTGATTGATTCAGGAAGACAGATTTTGTATTATGCCTGTGAGGACAGATGATCAAACTTTGAGCTTTTTAGCATCTAGGAATGGCATCCAACTACTGGATGGATTGCCAAGAAAGTTTGTAAAGACATGTATGGTTCCCAGAGGATGAATCCTACTGACTTAGATCTTTTTACATTTTCTCTAGCCCCACCAGCAGATTACAATCTATCCTGTGAAAAATCATAACAATGGATTGGCACTGAAGGTTGTACAGACATTCGTGGTTCCCAGAGGATGCTATGTAATTACTTTGGTGATCCCCTGAATTCTAGCACCACCATTAGGTTGATATTTGTGGTTTTGAGTCAATTCACACTATCTGACAACTATTGGATGGGCTGATATGAAATTTAGTACAGACATTCACGTTCCCCTCAGGATGAATTGTATTAACCTTAGTGATTACTTAACTTTACATTAAGCACCAACATCACTGTTTCAATGTGCCCAATAGTATGGTTTATGACCAAATACGTGCTAAACCATTGATATCCATATTAGCCTCAGCTATGCTATCAATTTTCTTGGCAATTGTTCAAGGTTTTCAAGATAGTTTTATTGTGATTATGTCTCTACTTTACAACTCAGCCTGCTTGTTATGTGACACCCTTTCTGATTGAGATGCATAACTACCCTTGACCTCAGTGACAGTTTCTCCCCTGCTCCTGCCTGTTGTGTGAGCAAAATCTGCAAGAGCTCAAATCATACTGGCATATGTAATGTCCACCACAATATTTACATTTCCCCAATGAACTAATCACAGATTATTTGTAAGGATGAATAGATAGTAATATGTTACATTATTGGGTCAGTTACCACAGACCGCACTATGTAGCCCAGAACAGATGAAGCATCACAACACTGCCTCTCCTCTCCAATAATTTACTTTGAGCACTCTATCTAGGAGTGGTCCATAACATTTCCCTGACAGGTTTAAAAGACATGGATCACACCTGGCATACTAATTCATCTCATCCTGTTTGTAGACTGGATTTTACACAAGACCTTTTATCTTAATGATTTACCTCTGCAGCGCTACTTTAGGGAAGGCGTCTTTGTGAGCTACAGCTACAATGGATGGGCTTGAGTTCATCACTTAATAATCTGTGACAGAAGCAAATCTGAGAGCAACTGTGTTTCACATATCTGATACAAGTGGAGGTCAGGTTTGTTATTTTGAGCTGTTGGCAGCAGGGCTCTATGGGATACCAATGTCAGTCGGCTGGTCAGTCCACCACTGTAGTCCAGACACAAATGTCAACAACAAATAACCAGTCCCAACTACTGAATAGATTGCCATTAACTTCATGGCTCCCAGAGGATTAATCCTAATGATTTTGGTAATCCTCTGACTATTCCCTCTATCTGGACGTTTATGGTTTTGAGTGAAATGTCAAACATCAAAACAAAGAACTATTGATGAAATGAAATTGGTACATAAATTCACATTTCCCACAGGATCTTTTGTAATCAATGTGGAGACCCTCTGACTTTTAATCAGGCAGCACCATCGAGCCATTTCAAAAAAGCGTTTTCACCAAATACTTGCAAAACTATCGACACACCCATCGGGCTGCTCATTAGCAAATGTTTGCTTGCTAACACGCTAAACTAAGATAGGGAAAATGGTAAACATTATGCTGTTCTGTCTTGACATGACTATGCTAGCATTGTCTTGGTTAGCATGTTAGCATGCTGAAAGTTCAAAGCAATGCTGTACCTCAGAACCGCTAGTTTGGCTGTAGACTGCAGTTACACTTGTTTCAAGTAAGTAAAGTAAAGTTTTTTTTTTTTACTGGGAAATAATAACAATGCCATGGACAGTTTCTTAATTTTTAGATGATGTAAAATAATGTTGAATGAAATTATAAGCTTTTGTTTTCTTTTGCTGTTTTTTCTTATCATACTCCCCAGTCAAACAACATATACACATAAATATCAACACTTGCTCTGTATTACCCTCTTTCAATATCCCCTCTGCTATCTCGGAGATGTCGCCCCTCATGTTCCCATTTCTACTCATGACCCCTGTGTCACAAGCTGGACCAGACATTTCACACCTCGCTGATGGAGTTGACACATGTAAACTCAAGCTTTAAGCACAGCAGGAGACTTTCACTCGGCAGACAGCCCCACTGATTCAGATTTTACTTTCCTCTGATGTTATTTTTGGGCGTACTTAATATGTATGTGGGGGTGGGGGCTATGAATCAGGCAACTGCAAAATTGTCAGATTTTAAGATAATTTGAAGTGAGGATGCATTTCACCACTGTGCTCCTGCATTTCAGAACATTACAGCTATTTGTCTGAAAGAGGCGTAAAAAAATCTTCGACATTCACCCTCCACCACCCTGGACTAGACAACATTGGCAACATGCTTAGTCTCATCCCAATTAACCAAGATCAAAGCTAAATAACACTGATAGGATTTCCTTTTACAAAAAGAAAGCACCTGCTCTGAATTCAGATGTCTTTTTGTACAATAATGATGCATGGATCTCCGTTTATTTCCACACTAAAGTTGATACAGCAGCTACAGAAGCATGTATAGGTGCTTATGTGTCTAAAGACCTTCATTGTCTTTGGTGAACTGTCCAGAGCTGTTTGTTGCATCAGCAATGACTGATTTATAATTTATCAATTTATCTATGAACCGAATAGAATAATACAATTCAAGTCTAGTCTTATTATGCAAGCAAAGCTCAAGATCATCTTGGTGCGTGTGCTTGTGTGTGTGTGTGTGTGTGTGTGTGTGTGTGTGTGTGTGTGTGTGTGTGTGTGTGTGTGTGT
>JAVQJD010102735.1:0-12929 GCA_036023655.1 Nannoperca australis | reverse complement strand
GAGAGAGAGAGAGAGAGAGAGAGAGAGAGAGAGAGATATCCATATCCATGCCGCCATGTTGTCCCTCTCTGCAGGTGTAAGCGCTGTGAAGCCTGCATGAGACCAGAGTGTGGAGACTGTAACTTCTGCAGAGACATGAAGAAGTTCGGAGGCCCGGGGAAGCTCAAGCAGACCTGTGTGCTGCGACAGTGTCTCTCTGTAAGTAACTCTGACTTATTTCTTTATTTTATTTCTTTCCGTACGTATGTGTGGTTCTGTAACTGCCCCCCCCCGTCCCCTGTCCCCTCCAGCCGGGCCTTCCTCTGTCTGCAGTGTGTGAGATCTGCAAGGAGCCCAATCAGGAGGAAACAGGAGACCCCTCCCTCACTCTGATGGAGTGTTCCAACTGTGCACAGATAGTCCATCCCGCCTGCCTCACGGTAACACACACACACACACACACACACACACACACACAGAGACTCAATGTTAGTACACCTGGACTTTATGGAAGTGCAGTTCAGAATATCTATCGTTTCTAGTAACCAACACACTGCATCATGTATAGTGAAGTTACACTGATGAAGGCATTGCACTTTTATTTCCTTTTGTTGCAGCTTACATCTGTTTACTGCACTGTAACTGTATTTTATGTCATTTTATTTATGTATAGATCTTATTTTAAGATGTTTTGGTACATTTAATGAAGTTCTTGGCCTGTGTGCAGCACCAGGAGTTGCCTCTGTGTTTGAAATGTGCTGAATAAATAAAGCTGCCATCTGTTTTCTTATTATATGTCAGGTTCAGGGGGAAGGAGTGGTGAATAAAGACCTGCCCAGCTGTTGGGAATGTCCCAAGTGTGTCCAAGGCATCACTGACCCAGAGGTACACAATGTCTTACACACACACACACACACAGACAGGGTTTCCACTTCTGGTGTGTGTGTGTATGTATATATAAATATATATATATATATATATATATATATATATATAGAATACACTGCTGCACACACACTTGTGTCTCTTTGCAAACACTGGTGGTCTCTCTTACTCTGTCTGTTAATGAGGCACACACACACACGGTTGCAGTGTGGCAAAGCTAATGGGTATTGTGTGTGTGTGTGTGTGTGTGTGTGTGTGTGTGTGTGTGTCTCCTCTCTGTTGTTTTTTTTGTTTTTCATTATTTAATTTGTTTTGGTTGCTTTATTTTCCATTTTTAATTTAACTCCGTCAGTCATCAGGCAGCGATGAGTCATTGGCTGCCGGCCGCCAGCAACACACCCGTCCCCGCGGCCCCCTGGTCCTCAGGCTGGGCCCCGGGCCCTCTGCTACCATAGGGGGTCCTGTGGGCTCCCGGCAGGATGGGGAGGTGGTCCGCTGTGGTTTCTTCCCTCCTCCTCTTCTTCCTTCCTGCTCTTCCTCCTCCTCAGCGTCTCTTCTGTTGGTGGCGGCCCCTCTGCCTTCTCAGCCAATCAGCTCGAGACTGGTGAGAGGTGCCGCCTACTCTGCGTTCATCCACCCGTCTGTCGCGTGCACCCCCACCCCTCTTCTACTCCATCTTTTTCCAGAGAACAGACATGACTCTTGGCGTAAATGTTTGTGACCAAACGAGTTGTGTTGTTGCTTTTACACAGGAGTGGTGCCTCCTCTCTCCTCGTCCTTCGGCTCACGTTCAGTTTTCCTGATGTTTTACGTTCTCCACACTTTTTGAAAAGATTCTTCTCATGGTTTCCTCTTTAAGACAATAAGCATCGGGTTTGTGACGGTGGACGCGGCCCGCGTGCTGTTGAATATGTGCAGTCATCTTGTTCGCTTGGAGGGAAACTCCAGGATCTTTTAATCCTGGGGTCTGATAGTTACCAAAGGTTTGGGTAGATCGCCTCCGTCGGCTGCAACGTGATCTTTGGTACAGCTGAGTGCTTGTTGTTGCCTCCGACTCTGGTTCAGACTGTTGTTCCAGTGTCCAGACGGAGACGGACCTTTCTGTTGGAGAGTCAGATCCTTTTAGCTTCCTGCAACAGCTCGGCCTCGCTTGAGATTTCTGTTCCTGGTCAAACAAATAAAATCGTAGTCTTTAACAAACGGGTCTGTCTCTGGATCTTTTCCATGATGTCAGACACTTAAAACACCAGTCTGAAGCAGCGTCAGAGGCTAAAACGGGTGCAGTAGCACTAATGGATCCAAACCTTTTGGTAACAATGACATTAACAATAACAGCCTCCAGGTTTAAGATGGTTTCAGTATCTAAACAGGTTGTTTTCACTTCCTGTTTGTGAATGTGTTGTTTATCAGTGCACTACTGCTCACACCAGCCGGCCTGTTGAAGCTGTCGGCTGGAGGAACTGCTGTTGTGACGCTGTTGTCTGTCTGGTCGCTCTGTCTCTCTGTCTGTCTGTTGCTCCCAATGCAAGTGATTACAACAAGACAACAAGTCCAGAACGTCCAATTCTGACCTCATCACACACACACACACACTCACACACTCACTCACACACACACATGTGCCACGTTGTGTTGATGACTCTGATCATTTGCAGATTAACAGTCGATTCATTAGTAGTTGTTGTTTTGTCTTGTTGACATGGAAACGAGCCAGATGAGCTGTTTTCTTGCAGCGTAACCATGACGACGATGCTGATGCTATATATTAAGTTAGTGGTTAACCAAACACTCTTCTGGTCAGCTGTTGGGTTTGGTTTGGTCGTGGTGTGAGTTGCAGTTCAGTCTCTTTCCACAATGGAAATATTGGTCAGTCACACTTTCTTTAGTTTTTACTGGGTCATTGATTGATTGATTGATTGATTGATTTAAACGCAGGCTTGGAAATTATCAGAATCATCTAGTGAACACCAACACGCAGCTTCTGCCCCCCAAAAAAATATAACCAGCCTTCAGAAACTTGAATTAATGCAAAGTCAAAACTGTCAGAAGGATGTGAACGAGCCGGCAGGAAGCTTTGTGATTGATTGATTGATTGATTGAAGATTTAGCAGCTTGTTCAGTGGCTCCTGAAGCTGACGTGTTCTCCTCTTCCTCCAGCAGTCTAAAGGAGACAAATGTGAAGGCCTTCCAGTGGTGAGAGTTTTTATTGACGACTCATGTTTATTTCTGAATTCACTTTTAATTTGAAGTCTTAACATTTTGTCATTCTGCGTCTCCTTCCTCCTCTCCCTTGTTTTTATCCTCCGTTTCCATCTCGGCCAGAAGCGGAAATCTTCCACGCTGCTGGACGCTCGCATGGCGAAGATTTACAGACGGCAGAGGCACAGCCGCGATGGAGACGACTCTGCCAGTGACGACGACGACGAAGGTTTGTCTGTGTGCAAAGAAGCGCCTGCCGGCGCTCGTTTCTTACCGATTAATCACAAAACAACAGAATAAAAGAAACGTTAGACTTCCTCCAGCAGTGACCTCGATCGATCTGAGGAGCCTGTTGGAGATCATTTAGGCTGTTTGGGGGTTCTGAATCAGTGTTGTAGTCAAGACCACCGAGACCGGGGCGGGCCGAGAACAAACGCCTCCTCTCTAAGTGCAGATAAAAGTCTGACGTGGTCCCAGGAAGCGTAACTTTGCAGCACTCCCACCCGGCTGTGTGTTTTCTTTTGGATGATGTTTTGCAGGTTTAGGAGCCACATGTGAGGACAGATGATGTTGCCGACATCTCCTCCCGCTCTCAGACAGCCACAGCTTCTTTTAGAGAAGAGACGGCCGCTAACAGTAACAGACTTTTCAAATTAAAAGGGAGTCAAGTTACTGGTTGCATTTGAAGGAGGACGTTTTATCGTTTTATATCCAATCACAGAAATGATTTTAACAAATCAGTCAGACAAAACACTGACAGTTCAGTGATATCCCCGCAGCCGTGGTCCTGACCGGTCTCCAAATGAAATCCCGAGTACTACAACACTGTTCTGAATGTCTGATGTTACGAAGAACCTCTTGGTTTCTTCCAGTAAATCAGGATCTACAGCAGAGGTCCAGACCCGGACCTGTAAAATAAGCAGGACTCGACCAATCAGATTTACTCTGTTATACATGTTGACCTCTGTCTGTTTGTCTGCGCAGCCTCTCAGAGGAGAAAGATGGCGCTCCATGCTCGAGGGGGGGGCCACTCTTCCAGGAGAGGGTTTGGTGCCAACAGGAGGGGCCTGCTCAGAGGAGGCTCAGCCCACAGAGGCAGCAGGGGGGGGCTCCTGGCCCCCGGCTCCTCCTCCGTCCTCAAGCTGAAGCGAGGGATGGGCATGAGGGAGGGTGCGCGGAGGGGGCGCGGGGTGAGGCTGCGGGGGGGCACCAGGATGCACCGAAGAGGCGACGAGTCCGAGGAGTCGGACGACGATGATGACGACGACGACGACGACGAGGAGGAGGAGGAAGAGGAAGAGGAGGAGGAGGAGGACAGCGAGGACGGAGGCAGAGAGCGACAGCATCATCGACGCCGGAGGAGGCGCAGGACTGACGACGATGAAGACGAGGACAGCGAGGGGGAGGAGTTTGACCCTGAAGAGGAGGAGATGGACACGCTGGAGGATGAGGAGGAGGAAGAGGAGGAGGAAGAGGAGGAAGGGCGCTGGGATTCAGACCCAGAACCCCCGGTCCTGCTGGTGTCTGATCTGAATGATGAGCTGCTCAGCGGCTCCTACCTGACAGTCACGCTACAGCGCCCCCACAAGGCCAGGAGGCAGACGGGTAAACACACTTATTATTATTATTATATTCATGTTACAGAACCGAACCGGTGATTTAACACGTGTTGTTGCTGCTCAGGCTCCATCGTTCCCAAGCTGGAAGCGGCCATGGGTCCGAGGAGCGCCGCGGCGGGCCCTGGGGGTCAGCAGGGCTTCATCCAGAGGAAGACGGCGCTGTCCAAACCTTCACGACTCAAGGGTGCCGAGAGCGACGGCCTGACGCCAAGAGGACCCGGCAGGTAGAGCCCGTCACATGATCCAAGCCTGTTGTCAGTGGAGACACGGGGATTATTTGGACCGAACATGTTGTTTATATATAAATGAATGAATGAATAAGGGAGCCAACAGATCACAACAAGACTTTCTGATAATCTAGTTGATTGTTACACCTTCTGTGTCATCAGCTTGACTTCAGTGAGAATCACCCACAAAAACAGGGGACACCTTCCTTTTTTGAATCCGATGAATTACAGCTGCGTACATAAACAGGTACGAGCGCCCAGATGTAGCAGCACCAAGGAAGCGAAACAGGACAGTGAACGCAACCCATTTCCAACCTTAAACCTTGTTCATTAAGATCTGCACACTAGTGTCCCCGTGGTCAGTAGCTATAATATTAGTATTTATATTAGTATTGTTTCCTCAGATACTCTTTGACTACTCTCTTTGTTCACCACGACAATCACCTACAGCTGACATGTAGAAGGTTTGTTTTTACCCCTAACGTCTTCTGCAAATATGACATCGTTAACACAAACGTGATCTCATAGGCCGCGTCTGCGGGGTAACCATGGTGACAGAGGCACCAGAGATCGCTCGGCGTCGTCTTCAGAGGAAGAGGAAGCTGCCGCTCCCCCGGCCTTCTCCTCCCTGTCTCCTCCGTCCCTGCTGTCTCTGCCGTCCTTCAAGGACGTGGGCAACGAGCGGGGGGGCGAGAAGGAGGTGTGGGTGTCTGTGTTCAGGTTCCTGAACAGAGCCCAGCTGCTGGCCTGCATGACCGTGTGCAAGGCCTGGTACAAATGGTACGTGGGCGCACTTCTGACCACGTGCAGTGTTTGTTTGAGCAGACGTGTCCTTAGCGTGGGGACAGGAAGCAGAGCGCTCACCAACCAGTCGTGTCTCCTCTCCCGCGCAGGAGCTGCGACAAGCGTCTGTGGAGCCACGTGGACGTGAGTCGGTGCAGCCCGCTCACTAACCAGGCCCTGGCAGGCATCATCAAACGCCAGCCCACCTCTCTGGACCTCTCCTGGACTCCCCTGGCCAAGAGACAGCTCAACTGTCTGCTCACCAGGCTGCCAGGTACACACACACACACACACACACACACACACATGCACACAGAGACAGACACAGAGACAGACACACACACACACACACACACACACACAGAGACACACGCACAGAGAGACACACACACACACACAGAGACACAAACACACAGAGACACACACATGCACACACACACGCACACAGAGAGAGACACACACATGCACACAGAGACACACACACACACACAGAGACACACTCACAGAGAGACACACACACTCACACAGAGAGAGACACACACACATTCACACATGCACACAGAGACACACACACACACACACACAGAGACACACACACACACACAGACAGACAGACAGACACACACGCACACAGAGAGACACACACACACACATGCACACAGAGACACACACACACACTCTCTCTCTCCTGTCCCTACACCTCCTGTCTGTGTGTCTTCAGGTCTGAGGGAGCTGAGGGTGACTGGTCTGTCCTGGTCCTGTCTGTCTGCGCTGGTCTCTCCGGTCCTGCCCTGTCTGTGGCTGCTGGACCTGCGCTGGTGTGAAGGACTCGGTGACGCCCAGATCAAAGAGCTCATCACTCCGCCTGGTCAGTAGCAGCAGGACTGATCTGTTTAAACTCTGACTTCTGTAACATCATCGCTCTGCTGCCAGCACACTGGTCGTGTTTGTGACACATCACATGCCGCAGGCTCCGCCCCTGTCATGTGTCATGTGACTTATCGAGTGCTCGCTGGGCTTAGTGAAGCCAGATAACTGCAGGATCCCAGAGGGGCAATTTGTTGCACAGCCAGCAGCCAATACAATCAATATGAACAACATACACACACCCATCAACACACAGATACAGAGAAGTATTCAACAGGCCAATAGCAGCAGACAAAGAGTGTTTATGCACTGTGGTTCTTCATATGTGAGTCCAGGAGGAAGCTCTGACCTCCAGACAGGACAACAGGTGAATAGTGTCACAAGGAAATCAAATCATCTTTCCAGCTCAGGTGTCTCTTCCATGTCCGTGCGTCTGCAGGTTCGGAGTCGTCTCGCAGCAGACTGAGGAACCTGGTGACTCTGCGTCTGTCCGGTCTGGACGTCAGCGAGTCCACGCTGAGGCTGCTGCAGCGCCACATGCCCCAGCTGGAGAGGCTGGACCTGGCGCACTGCAAGGACATAACCGACTCGTCCATCGCCCTGCTGGCAGCGGCCGGGACGCACACCCGCAACAACCTGACGGAGCTCACGCTGGCAGGTGGGTCGGAGCGCACGGCCGGCTGCTCTGGTAGAACAAGGTTTAGTTATATAGAAATATAACAAAGTAGGTTGTTTTCAAGGTCAGGAAGGTGCTTGAATTAGACAAATCACTCTATTTCATCATATTTGTTGTCTGCTGGCATTTATAGTAACAATTTAGATGAAATGTTTGGTTTAGGTTCCTTGAAAGTGCTTGAATTGAACTCTTAAAAAGCTAAATGAACCTGATAAGGAGTCTTTTTACTTTATATTTACTTAAAGGTTCCTTTAAATATGTGCACCTTATTTTTCTCAAGCTACTTGATCCAAACGCTCACTGTCCTGGTGAAAAGTGTGAAGTATTATAAAGTATTGATCTGATGTGAATGAAAGGGCTCCTGACGTCTGTGTCTGTCCAGGTTGCAGTGAGCTGACAGACGGCTGTCTGTCCTACTTGAAGCGTCTGTCCTCTCTGACTCTGCTGGACCTGCGAGGCTGTAAGAGCATCAGCCGACGAGCCTGCGACGCCTTCATCTCGGACCTGTCCCACGTCGCCCTCTTCTGCATGATGGAGGAGAAGCTGATCCAGCGCATGGACTAACATCAACGCTTGTTTACAGCTCACACTGTTACACTTTTTATAAATGTTCAACCCTTTTGTGCGTCTTGTTGTTCACAACATGAAGACCCCGACCTGACAGTTCTGTCTCCGCAGCTCCTACAATCAATGCAACATGTAAATAAAGACCTGGGAGTTGTGGGAGGTGTGTAGATGGAGGAGAGCAGTCCCCCCCACCCCTACTTCAGTTGGGAGGTTCCCATAAAGTTTAACTACAAACTATCTTCACGTGGAGGGAAAATATGGAAACATGAACCTACTTTTGTTCACTAACCCTGAACAAAGTGGCTGTTAATGTATAATAGTGTGTGTACAGTGTTGTTGTTTTTTGTTCCGTCCATGTTAAGATTCACTTAGACTGTCATTGCACATATATTTTTGTTAACAATGTAAAAAAACGTAATAAATTGTCAATTGTTGACCTGTGAGGCTCAGAGTCTCACGGCCACAGCACCTCGAACACGCTGATCTCAGAAGCTGAGCAGCGTCGGGCCTGGAAACACCGGGGCCTGGAAACACCGGGGCCTGGAAACACCGGGGCCTGGAAACACCGGGTCCTGGAAACACCGGGTCCTGGAAACACCGGGGCCTGGAAACACCGGGGCCTGGAAGCTTTGCTGTCAAACACTGACTCCTTTTGTTGAACTCACTCACGGAGAAGTGTCGCACTGTTGCAGGAAGATCTGTTTACTCCGATAAATAGGGGTGGACATCAAATGAAAATGTATGTTTTATTCAGCCATCATAGATAACACAGTAAGTACAATATAAATAATATGAACCGTTCTTAAAAAAACAACAGTACGAGTGATAAAAATGCTTTTATATTCATTCACACCCTCAAAAACAGCTTTGTAAACTATTCTTTTTAAAACCAAAAGTGAATTACACGTTTTTAACTATATATTAGCATTTTACCATAATTAGAATTAAATAATAGAAATACATCTTAATCCCTTTATTAGCTTTTTGAATTGTAAAAACTTCCGTATAGAAAAAGACTGGTTCACTCTGGGAGTGACTTTGATTTGCATTATTTATATTTTATAATTTACCAAATTAAACCATTTCATAATGTCATTATCTCTTCTACATAATATTCAGGCATGTCTTTAGAAGCAAACCACCGCCGTCTTCCTGCAGCAACTCAACCTCTCGCGAGATTTCAGAAAACGAGACTTCGGTTTCTGGTTAAACAAAAAGGAGCTTTTTCTTAATCGAACAATATGAACGCTGGCGCTGTTTTAAAGCTTCCTGATCACAGTGGGAGTGGATCTGGATGTTATGATGAAGATAAAACGTTTTTTTTTAAATACTTTCAAAAAGACACAGATGTTCCAATCCCAACTTTTATTACAAACCAAAAATGCCTTCACATCCATGAAGAAACACTGTGTGTGTGTGTGTGTGTGTGTGTGTGTGTGTGTGTGTCTCTAATAACTCCTGGTGCTCTCGTATGCATCTGGGAAAGGGAGGCTGACGTGTCCACTTCCTGCCACCAGAGGCAGGATTCCAGCGTTGGGAACCACGTTCCACGACAGCGTCAGAGTGATGTTCTTATTGGACCTGGAGACGAGACGAGACACTCAGCCAATCACATTCCCTCACAGAAGCACAACGTTATATTCATTCACTGAAGCTGTAAACTGTATGATGAGAAAAGGAAAGGGCCCTCACTGGAGACCACGTCTTTATGTCTCCGTTCAACTTTATGAAATAACAACACTACATTGCTGCATCGGTCCAAATGATGACTTTTGTCTCAATGGAATCGCCTCCTGGTTGTATCGACAGTCAGCTCAGTTCAAATGTTTCCTTTTGTTAGACATCAGATCACAGGACGTCCTCACCCGGCTAACGTTTGTCCGTTCTATCTGGGAGAAGCTGCACAGCTCCACAGAGAGAGGATTGCTAAAGTCTGTGATTTACAGGATGAAAAATGCTTTAAAATGTTTACAGATGGAGGAGGAACCTGCAGCTGCTTTTCTGCTGCTTATTGTCTTTAAATACTTTGTTACTAACAACATGTGAGGAGCATGGAAGGACAGGTTGTGTGTGTGTCTTCATCTGAAAAGTAGTTACCTAAGGAAGGAAGGAAATATCACAATGTTTCTATCTTTTTATTCACAGGGCCAGAAGAGTGTGTGTGTGTGTGTGTGTGTGTGTGTGTGTGTGTGTGTGTCGAACCTGAGTCCGTTCCCATCATCGAAGAAGAAGTATTTGGACTTCATGTCTCTCAGGTTCAGTTTGGTGTTTTCACCTCGAAGGACGATCTTATCCCACAGCACCACCTGGTTCAGAGACTGACACACACACACACACACACAGTATTACATTATTATCCAAGTCCACCTGTGAAGTTGAATGCAACTCAGTACAACAGCTCGTGGTATACCAGTGTTCATTTAACTGTTTATTGTTTTTCTACTGCCTGTGTGTGTCTCTGTGTGTGTGTGTGTGTGTGTGTGCGTGCTGTGACTTACATTGCTCTTCGTGGTGTACTCAGCCGACAGGTAAAGAAACAGCTGTTTAACGTTCCAGTCAAAAATTGGCAGCAAATGTAGGAAAAGTTGAGGAAGAACAAGAGCGCAGACATTTAGCCTACAGTTCCCATAATGCTTTGGGGAACGTAAACACAGGAAGTATAGTGTTGCCATGGTGGGTCAGTGAGTTAGCTGTAAACCTGAAGCCCCATTTCTTTTTGTCTGTTTGTTCACATTTAGTGAAGCTGTCTCCATTAAACGTGTGCAGAGTTAGCCGTTAGCAGGATTCTCAGGCAGGTCATCGTTTCTCTGGTTTCTAAGTGGACGTTTCTTCTGGACGGACTTCAGAGATGATGAGTCACACTGGATGTTTCATGTCTGTGTGTTCGGATCAGACTCTGAGAAGCAATACAAAGTTCATCAGTCTGTCTCAGTGCTGCAGCTCCACATGCTGACCGTGCCAGTGATCAACATCTGTACAGTAACACTAAACATCTGGAATACATGCAGCACATGCACGACAGCAGTAACTGTCTCCTTCATGCTGGAGGGCGGCCTACATGCTCCTTCTCCACCCAGCGGACTCAGCTGGGACATTAACACATTACTGTTTACTATATTTCAAGACATCCTTTAAAAAATGCATTTATTCAAGAGTCTCTGTTCCAAATATGTGAACTTTGGTTTACCACAAGACAAAACTGAAACGACGACAACAAGGACGAACATGAGGCCGTGAGATGTCCCTGAATGACTCACTCAACTTAAAAACATGGCAAACAAACACGGTGAGGGGGCAGTATTCAGAAAGGATATCAGCTGAGAGGTCAAAGGTGATGAAACCCAGGTCACTGCGCTCTCTGGGTCCCGTGAAGTCATCCACGTTCTTCCTGTTAAACGGGAAAACAGAAGGAAGGAAGAGAAAAGTGGTTGTGCTGCATGAAAACACACGATGTGACTTTAGGTTTCAGAGCAGCTTGGATTTACACGTGACATTATTGTCAAAGGACGGTTTGTTGAAATTCAGTCATAGCATGTGAGTAAATGTCTACACGTGTGCCACATGCACTTCATTATTCAGTTATTACTGGACTTCCATTCATCACGTTTATTTATGTTAAGATCTTTGGAAAAAATGCTGATTTCAGTTTTTGTTTTTTCAGACTTTCCTGACAACATAATATCTGAGTTGAATCTTATAGTTCAGTTCAGCTGAGATTAGTAAATGGACCTTTTTGCCTGCATGCAACAAATGAATAATACAGTGATATAATTCAGGAAATGTGAGTAAGTGATGTGAGCAAGCACTCAGTGGCAACTCTCAGTACGTGTCAGTTTTTATATTATATATATATTATATCCATATCTCTGTACCTGTTTGTCATCAATTCATTTGCAGCTGCACAGTTTAACACCACACAACCTGTTAAAACTACAAATCTCATTCCAGCACACAGTAAATATCCAGACTCAAACCCCAGGAGGCCCTGCGAGCTGTGTGCCCGCTGCACCTGCAGTCTTTGAACTACCCATTCCCCGTGTGCATGTTAAAGCATCAGTAATAAAATGGTAAATATCTATAACACACACACACTGAAACAGCTGCTACACATGATGCTCGACGGGGATTCTTACAGCATGACTTTCGAGACGTGAATGTCCACAGGAACTCTTCTGTCTTTGAATGCCGTCGTGATGAAACAGCCGAAAGTTAAGGCCGCCATGACGCTCAGAGAGAAGGCGAACAGAGAGTTGGCTCTCGACAGGACCGTGTTCATCTTTAAATTACCTCTACAACAACATCAAATGGTCAAAAACGACAGTAATTCGCACGGTAGCTAGCTAGCCACCGAGTACAAACCGGAAAAGTACAGTTTCGGTTAAGTAACACTCACTTCCTTTCCGCGCTTTTCAAAATAAACTCATTTCCGCGTGTATTTTGGTTGTTGGGCCATTTTTGTTATCGAAAGATATTGAATATAATAAGATTAAAGCAAAACTATTTAGTTTATTAAAAACACACTCTACTACTCGAGTCGAAAATGTTATTTTATTTATTATTTATTTTATTATTTAGACGTGTACATTCAAGCAGGCGAAGAGAGGATCGCTACTTATCGATGTAACTAATGGTTGCAACAGATTTCTCAAACAGATAATTTGGCACAAGTAACTGAAAATAATCTCCTGTTGTGAAAATGTATTTATTTCATTGCAGTGGTTGTCTTGATATTTTTGTCTTATTTTGAAAGGATAGACGGATGTGCTTCCGTAGTTGTGTGTGTCTTCGTTAGTTTGATGTAACGGCAAAGAGAACACACATTTAAATACGAGCGATGAGTAAGCGGAAGCGGTAAATTGTTTTTTTCAACAACTTTATATATAACAGATTCATGAACAACGTGCGGTAGGAGCTGTACACTGCATGGATTACAGAAAGTCTAGTCTTTAACTATAATAACACAGTAAAAACATATACATGACATTGTAATAGAAATATATATGAGATGCATAATATATATGGATTATCCGTTATTATTAGTGTGTGTAATACATATATGACTGGATGGATGCACTGCAGTCTCTAACAAGGCATTGGAGCATTGGATAGTTTAGCAGAAGCACCAAC
>JAVQJD010102725.1:0-35414 GCA_036023655.1 Nannoperca australis | reverse complement strand
CACACACACACACACACACACACACACACACACGTGATTGATGAAAGCCAGTTTCTGGTGTGTTGATATTCTAAATACAAGCCTCCTTTGATCCTGTGCCTAAGTGCGTTTGTGTGAGTTCATTTTCCTGTAAGTGATTCTAAAGTGTGTTTTAGAAAAGAACCACTCTCTTCTGATCAAATCTAACACACTTTGTTAGCCTTCATGCTTTTTGTAATTGTTTGGCCCTAAGGATGGAGAGAGCATACCTTCACCAAGGCTGCACAATCTTGTAAATGTGAAGTTCATCATGATAAATCTGTTTTGTTGAGGTAAAGTGAAAACCTTATGGCACATTCGACCCTTGTCTTTTTAAGCTACACTGCTGAAGAGGCGGATCTTCTGTTTGTGGTTCAGACTGGACAATACTTTTTTTTGATGTGGTTTAAAGTACGTTGCAGCTTAGGAGTCAGCAGTAGGGCTTTAGACTTTTGCGTTTAACAAATGTGTTTGTAGGAATGAGTAACAGTGTCAACAACTGGAATCTGGCATCTAATGTCATGCATAGTGTTGGATTTAAATAACAGTTTTACCAATGGTATACTGTATCTTTTTCAGGAAGTGTTTTTGTATATTTAACACACCAAAAATAATTATTAATAATATAATATTTGACATGAAGCAATACTGTTATCACATCTGTTTGTTGTCTCTTGACATTTATAGTAACAACATTTTTAGTTTATATCCCTTGAAAGTGCTTGAAAAGCGCTTGAATATTTACGCTTAAATAGCTGTACAAACCCTGAAAATGGCTTGTCTAGACAGCTTAACACTGTTTTATACATTTTATGCCGACAACATATCACATTCAAAGACATACAGTTTTTAATTTCCCAAATGTTGGAAATACAAAAACTCAGAACACAAACCTTCCTCTCACTCTAAAGAAGCTTTTGTTTTGTCCTGCAGTGAAACAGTGGTGGAGGGTACCCTTACCCATCCCTTTGCACTGACACTGTCTGAGGAGACGTTGTACTGGACTGACTGGCAGACCCGTTCCATCCACGCCTGTAACAAACACAGTGGAGACAAAGCCAGAGAGATCCTCAGTGGGATTTACTCTCCTATGGACATCCAGGTCCTGGAGTCCTATCGACAGCCTTACAGTAAGTACAAGGTTTTATATGTATATAAATATATATTAATTTTAGAACACACATAACAGATTGTCTTGTAGCAACATGAATTAGAGTATTTGAAAAGCTCATTAACTATGGTTCCGCAGCACAGTTATTGTTTTATAAAGCCATGTGATTTCTAGTACAAAAGTCCTATTCTTATCGTCATAGTGTCACCTTTTCAGAACCAAAGCAAAATTGACTTGCTGTTTAGAGAAGTTAATCATATTCTCTCTCTCTCTCTCTCTCTCTCTCTCTCTCTCTCTCTCTGGTGTGTTTGTCGGTGGCGCTGCAGTCCAGACTCCCTGCAGTGACAATAATGGAGGCTGTAGTCATCTCTGCCTGCTATCTCCACTCCAGCCTTTCTACAGCTGCGCCTGCCCCACTGGAGTCCAGCTTAAATCAGATGGGAAGACATGCAAACCAGGTACGGGTGTTTTTTACACCAGTATTACCACAACCTAATCAGCCACTGGTAATCCCTATTAATAAAACAGCAACCTGTGAGAGGTACACCAGTAAAATTAGTCAGTGCTGTAAAATGTACATCATATAGGTTGGAGTTTACTTTGAAGCGAGTTGTTAACTCCACCCTTAAATTCTGCTGGACCCCTCCATCCCAGCATATAAAAAAAAATGCAATGGAGGAGTGAGAGATCCATGACTTTAGGAGGCGTGGCCAAGTCGTGTCGGGGGACGCGGGGGGGGGACTGACTGACCAGCGCTCAGTGTAGGATGGACAGCAGTGTAGAGCTGTAGGTCAGACTCTGCTGCTGACAGACTCTCTGTGTCTCTGCTGGGAAGACAGGGAGGCTGCTGGAGCTTTGACCGTCACTAGAAGCATGTTTATGTACGTGTCATGTGTTAAGGAGGGGCGAGAGAAGTCGTCTGAATTGACTTTCCAACTCCAAGGAGACACGTTCAAGATCATTTTGGAGTCACTGCCTCCTCAAATCTCGAGAGCCTCAGTGATGTGGAGTAAAACTACTTAACTGACCAGAAGTAAAAAAAGTAGATAGATTATGGCTATCAGGACAGTGTACTTGAGAGCTGGATTACCACTCTACAGCACCGATGGTTATTCCAGCTAAAATGACAAACGTTGCCAATGTCAAATAGCTAAATGTTAGATAAATGGTTGTAGCAACTGAATCTTAAATCTGTAAGTAACTTTCTCAAAGGCCCAATTGATTTCAAGTTCAACAAGACAGACAGAGTTGTGAGTCTTCTGGGGACCATCAGCTGACTGTGTCGCTTCAGTCTCACAGTGAAACTTTCATCATGTCATATAGACATTTGCAACTTTGCAAGTTAATAGCCCGAACGCGAAAAAGAATGTGCTCAAAGTCAGGAGGCTCCGGCAGTCTTCTGCTGCTCATGTCATTTATAGGTTGTTGGCGGTGAACATTAATTAGGCTGCTCACCCAACAAAGGCTTTTTACATGTGTAAATTCAATCTTTAAACATGAAATATTCATCTTGGAAACAGTGCATTGACCAAACATCGCCCAGCCACTTCACTGACGCACGGAGCAGTTAGGACATCTTCATTTTGAAAAACTGAAATGATCTGATGTTCGCTCGTTTACGTCGCTATTTGTCAGGAGGAGGGTTTAGGATTTTTGGGTCAAACTAGTAATGACTTGATGGTCATCGATTTTTGAAGGGATTCAGATTTGATAAGCACACGACAGTCAGATGTGATGCATTCCATTGGAACCCACCTCTAGTAGTGGATACACAGAGTTTTTAGTATTGCTGTTGCTGACCTCCATTACCATTGTGGTTGGTGTGTAATGTAGTGATGCAGCAGAGAGTATATCAGCCTGAAAACAGGAGCTGTCTGCTAGCAGAGGGTGACATTAACCGACCGGCCGCCATGTTGATTCCCACGATGCTAAAACAATAGAGCCTTATTCTGCACAAACACAACACTGTGTTAGAGTGCGTCTGTGTCTGTTAGGCTGTGTTATGTGAATGTATTAAATTTGAATGAAGCATGCCAACCAATCACTTAGCCAGTGTTGACAATAAAAACAACAATGCTCTATTGTGTCACCCTGCAGCTTGTGTGTGTGTGTGTCTTTGTGTCTGTGCGTCTAATTTGTTTTGCTTGGCTGGTTAAATTGAAGGCGTTTGTTATTGCATTGGCAGCAGAGTGAGAGAGAGTGTGTGTGTGTGTGTGAGATTGTTTGTCAGGGGTCTTTAAGTGTCTCAGAATGAAGTCAAGCGAAGACAAGAGTGGAGTCACACGTTTTCACCCTTCTTTTTCATTCTATCCCTTCATTCATCCCCCCTCGCCTCAGTCATTTAGGTAACGATGGAACAACTTTCATTGTCAAATGTGATTGGTGCCAAGGCTGAGACATGCCAGATATTAATTGGTTGTGAAAGTAGAGCTGGAACAAGTGAGGGAGAAAGATTTACACGACATACAGAACCATGTGTTTTTCATATTTGAGCTATCTGACATTATTTTTTTAATTATATGTATATGTGTATAATATGCTTTTGCAGAGTGCACAATTGATTACTGATCATTTATTGTCTTGTAGGTTTTATAAAATGTCGATTTTTATGGACCTACTTGAAATGTCAGTGTTATGTCTGCTCTGTACAGTCGTGGCTTTGCCTTAAGGATTCAAGTGAATTGATTTGAAATCTGAGACAAAGATGAGAAAGAAAGATAAGGCAGACAGGGGAATAGAAAGAGAGAGACACTTTGAACTGCTTTAAATGTGAGCTCTTCGGAGTCAGAGGTGTGAGAGACAAAGAAAACCAGTTAATTGTCTCCCATGAGGTGAGTTTGGCTCCTGTTAAATCTGAACCAACAGCCAAACACAGCGGATGCTCCCTCAGGACAGAAGAGCCCTTTGTTTCCAGACTGGATGGCAAGAAAAGGGGATAATTGTAGAGCCTAGTGTTGGCATGAGCTCTTTTTCACCACAGACAGATTGATTTTCTGTTTCTATGACTTTATTTGTTTGTAGGACGTTACTATTAGTAGATGTTTGCTCTTTTCCACTGCGGCTGCTTGTTAATTGATAGATTGTCGAGGTGGTGTTCTCTCTTTATTAGGCAATCTACTGAAGTACAATATTGACATACTTTTACTTTACTTGAGCATTTGGATATACTATATTACTCTAAACCTCTAAACCAAAAAAGCAAAGATGAGAGAAAACTTTAAGAAAATGAAAACAGATGTGTATCAGAACTAGCAGAGTTTTTTTTTCTTTTTCACTCCCATGAATCATCTCACAATCCCCTCTGATTTATCTCGATTTAGCTCTACCCTTTAGAGGGAGCCCGACCCCTAGGTTGGGAACCACATTAAGTTTGTTTAGTTGATAATACTTGATTTTAGATGCAGGACTTGTACTTGTAGTGGAGTTTTCTTTTTATCTTGTTTTATTGTTACTTTTACTTAAGTGAAAGATTTTAGTGCTTCTTCCACCACTGCTGTGAGGGTCTGTTCAGGTTCAATTTGGTCAAGTATCTTGAGGTTAATTTGCATTGGGTCCGAATGGGTTCTGGTCCAAGTCGGATCAGGCCTCTTTAGAAAAGATAAACCTTGTTAGACATGACTTACCACGTCAGTATAACGTGGACAACCATATAGCTGGTATCCAGAAATGTAATGCCATGTTTGAATGCTATCATTGTATTTACAAATGATAGTCATTTGATTGAAATTTTACTTATTATCACAGCATTCGTTAGATACTCATTCTGTGAAGCTTCATAATAGGCATCAGTATATGTGGCACAGATGAGTGTGGAAACATATTAATACGGCAGAAAGTATTTATCCCTGAAGAAAAAAAGGCACGTGACAGGCTGTACAGTAAACAAAATGTGATATTTACATTTTTAAGAATAAGAACCAAACAAGTTGGCACGGGTCACTGGTTGGCTTTTCATCATTATGTCATTAAACTTCAATAAGTGTTGAATAGATATTTGTATTGGACCATCCAGATACAACATTTAGTATTTGTGTTGGTTCAGAAAGATCAATTCTCCACAAATGTTCCTACAGACCGACCAAAACCCAGACCATTTTTCTTTTCCACAATGTACACACAAGGGGAATTATAGCTTATCTGATCCCAGTATTATTATATGTTTTCAAGCCGTAGGTGTTTTATGGGTTAGGATTTACAAAGCTTTTGCCCTGGGTTAACAATCACTCATATTAAGGATGGCCTAAAGATTGTACAGCAGAGCAGTGGAACCTTTGTGAGGCTCATAATGTTTGGTTGTTATTCAAATGGTGTTGATTCAACTTTTTGGAATGGGCAGCAATTTGTGGTCGCATTGTAGTGGCTGCCATTATATTTCAAAATGCAGTAAATGCACAAAATTACCTTTTGTAAGTTGAAAAGGTTACAGGACTTGGTTTTAGCATTTTGTGTCTCACTTGGAGAAAACAAGATTCAGGGTATCACACCTAAAATTCTCACCATAGACTTTTATTTGAAATCACAGCTTTGTCAAGAATGAAAAATAATGAAGATGATGTCATCAGGGTTATTTGGGATGGGACTTGGAGACTAATTTAACTTGCATTACATAGTCTGGAGTTTGCTATCTCCAAATCTATCTCTTGTTTGTCTCCCAACTTTGCACCTTCAATTGTAAGAAATCCTAACCCACCCAACACCTCTATTTGATAAATAGAACACGACGTTAGACTTGTCTGTTTTGCTAAGTTTGAACAGGATGTGAAGGTAAAAGCCGTCAGCATAGAAGCAGAACTATTAAGTTGTAGAAACTGTGTTCTTTTAAGGCTGAAATGGTAAAGATCACCACTATGCTGGTGTTCATATGCAGTAAATCCACGAGATTTAAGTAAGACCAGTGGTTTCAGAGCTAAATCAACTTTTTGGCTGCAAATAAGTGCCGCAAAAAATACACTTGAATGAACACTTAACAATTAATAAAACGTATCTGGTCTGTTCAGGAGCAGAGCAGGTTTTGCTGCTGGCTCGACGGACTGACCTGAGGAGAATCTCACTGGACCTGCCAGACTTCACCGACATAGTTCTGCAGGTAAGCACACAAACACACATACACACACTTAATAGCCATGTCCTTTTGCACGCTCATGTATTCATCATTGTTCTTGCAGGTTGATGACATTCGCCATGCCATAGCAATAGACTACGACCCGGTTGAGGGTTATGTCTATTGGACAGATGATGAGGTTCGGGCCATCCGGCGATCCCACATCGATGGCAGCAATGCCATGGTGCTGGTTACCACGGAAATCAACCACCCAGATGGCATTGCCGTGGACTGGGTGGCCAGAAATCTGTACTGGACTGATACTGGTACTGACCGGATTGAGGTACATCTGAGACTTTATATTAGGATTCTGTTTATTATGGAGAGCTGTCAATGGGAAACCACTGTTCGAGTGGTGTTTACATCACAACACCTAATTTATAAAACCACTGATTGAGTCATCTGTCATGAATATCTGCAATACTGACCGCTGTCTGACCAACCACAGCATCCCTGCCCATGATGAATGTAAATGCAGTCCTATTTAGACCTCACTGGTGGTCACACAGTGGTTCATAATAGGGGGTAAAAAGACAAGAAAAGAAAATAATACATATGTAATAAAAACAATGTACTGTAAGTATGCATGTGCCATGTGGTATTCCAGGTTACTAGGCTGAATGGAACCTCTCGGAAGATTTTGATTTCTGAGAACCTGGATGAACCCAGAGCCATCGTCCTGGACCCCGTTAATGGGTAGGTGTTAGCGTGTGTGTGTGCACGCGTGTAGCAGGGCTGTAGCTGTGACTGAGGTCATGTTGTTCATGCTTTTTCTGACATTTTATTGGTTTTTGCAATCTGAATTTACCACTTTACAATTAAAAACAAACACATTTCTATTTAACAGGCTGATTCCAGAATTCTTTAGATCTAGTACATTTCATTTGGGCTAAATATAATGGCCAAAACTGAAAGAAATCCTCCTACACATTGTGACTGCTTGATATTTGATCAGTTTTAGAGACTGGCCATGGCCCTGCATCCTAGCACTAGGCACAACACCAGGGAAGGAAAACACCTGGCTTTAATAACAATTTCAACAACAGAACATCTCATTGATCAAAAAAAACCAAAAGATTACATTCTTTAGAAATGCTATTATGATTGACAGCTTTATACCGTTTGCAAAAATGCACGTTTTCTATTCCAAATAAGCTTAAACGGACAGACTCTAACTAATCTACTAATCTAATCTAGCTAGTAAATGTGTAAAAGTGGAACTCTCTCGTTGCCTCCGTCTCTCTCAGCTACTTGTACTGGACCGACTGGGGCGAGCGTCCCAAGATCGAGCGAGCCAACCTAGATGGAACTGACCGGGTAGTTCTGCTCAACAGCTCTCTGGGCTGGCCCAACGGTCTGGCCGTGGATTACATCGCAGGAAAGCTATACTGGGGAGATGCTAAAACCGACAAGATAGAGGTACGTCTAATAGCAGTTTGTATTTCTTCTCAGCTGGCAAACAGGACAGGAAGGAAAAGGGAGGAATCAGAAAAAGATGGAGAAATTAGATGTGTGTGTGCGTGCATGTGTATTTTAATAGTGATCCCAGGGAATGTGGAGTTATGCAATAGTTGGACAGACTGTGCCCAACCATTGTGTAAGATAGTCATCTGGTCTGGTCTCTACTGGTCTGATGTGCTCTGGCCTGTCTCGTTTCTGTCTGGTCTGGGTCGGTATGCTCTATACTGGTCTAGTCCTTTTTGTGCGTTTTGTCCACTGCCAGATACATTTTGTAACCACTGTACACACTGCCAAGTGTCAGATCTCATGGAACTTATGTATGATGAAAGTATAAGATACCCTAATGTCTGGATAGAGGGAGCTGCATGGCACTCACACACATCCTCGTGTCACCTGTTTTCAGTTTGGTATGTCTAATCAAATCAGTTGACTTGAAGAAGAACTGGTACCAAGGCTCCAAATGCTTTTGATGTTGTTGTTAACTAGCCAAGAATGTGCACGGTCTCATTTCACACAGTAGCAGATGATTTCACTCTTCAGTGTTTCCTCTTTGGTTGAAGATGTGCTTCTCAGTGATATCAGCAGAGGATGGAGCCACAGGGCTCTCAAGAGCTCTCAGAAGTGTATTATATTATGTAGCGTATTATGTTATAGTAGAAGAGTAGGTTTATGAAAATATAATATACCTGTCTAGAAGCTTGATGAAAACAATACTTAAATAAAATAAAACATAAATAGAACAAAGAATCAGACAAAAGATCCCTGGAGAGTGAAATGTCTTCTAATGAATGATGGTTGGCTGACTTGTGTTAAATGTTAAATCTTGATATTCTCGCTGTGGGTCTGGTTTTGGACTAGGAGCACTATTACTATGACTCCTCCCTGGTGAGTGACGGCAAGGAGCATGACATGCATGACTGCATGCTGCCATCTGATCAGGTCAATAGATTAGGGCTTGGCACGGCTGCCTTTGTGTTGCAGGTACTATATGTTGAAGTCTTCTTCTTCTGATTTCTTTCGTGTGGTGCTGCTGTGCAGTTTGTGCACATGCATTTTATTGTGGGATCACTTTGTTTAAGGCATGCACAGAATATTTTCGAAATACTAGAATTGCTGTAGTGCTCACACTAAATGTTTGTCCCTGGTGTTGACTTTGCTCAGCTGATCTCAGCTGAGGTATACAATATTTTCCATTATGGATTAATCTGCTGAATATTATTACAGGATGCACACTTGTATTTTCTCTGACTGTGTGGCATTTTGATGTTTTCACATGAAGATTACGAACGAAGGCATTCAAACCTGGGTCTTACGGGTAAAACATGAGACGTATGTAGGCTGTTAGACTGTATGGACAGTGCAGCTGCTCTGCAGGTGAGCTGAACTGACACTAATTGGGCAGGGGAGTGAAATATTTCATATTTGTAGGTATGGTGGTTAATAGTGTATGTAAAGTGTGTATTAAAACCTAAAAATACATATCTATATATATACATATAAAAGCATTATCCAGTGAACCTCAATTCATGACAAATTAATACAAACACATCCATCACAACTAATGTAATGCAGTTGCTTGTTTTGTCTTACCAACGCTCCAAAACCAAGATGTTCTAATAGATAATGAAATGGCAAAGAAAAGCAACCACCCCCCTAACTGGAGAAACAGGAACCAGAAGACTATTGATTCATTGCTGAAGTCAGAAATGCCACAATCTAAACAGTATTTTCTGTCAATCGTTTCAGGTGTAATCTCAATATATTTTTATAAGATTTGTGTTTTGGCCTCAGCTCTGAAACACTGGTCTGTAATAGATAAATAGACAAACGTCAAACTTAGGTTTCAAACATCACAGAGCCTGACGGGCCTGACATCTGCGTTTGCAAGATGTGACAAAAGATTCAGGCCAAGTGCTGAGAACGTTTCCGGCCTCCGAAGTCAGGCTAGTGCCAAAAAGTGGAGAATTCTTTTTTCAACATTAAAAGAAGTCTCATTAATGCTGAATGGAGTCTTTAAACCAGCTTTGTCAAGTGCTTCAAATCACAGCACTGAAATAAACATAGATTTACACTTTGTATAGATATGTTTCTACATTTTGCTAATGTGTTACTCAGTTGAGAAAGCAGTAACAGTCACATTAACTCTGATTTGGAGCCCAGGAGGTCTCCACACCCCCATCTCACAGCAGAGGACAGCGATGAGGGGCTGGGGGGTGGGTTGTTGTGCTCACTGCCCTTCCCCCTCTCCCCAAGACTTCTACAGCTCCTTTAAAGCAGGTGCTCTGTCAGAATCACACTACATTACAATAACGACATGGCTTTTTTCTTCCCTGTATCCCCCCCATTACTACTCTTTGATCGGTATTCTTTTTCTTTCCACTCCTTGTTCCTCAGCATTTGCCTCTGATTTTGTCTGCTTATCCTTGTTGGCACTGTGATTCGGTGGTTGTTGTGGCGTGTGCAGAATTGGATGTGTTTGCTAATGTTAACATATTTTAATAGCAGCTGAGAGAGGAAGAGAAAAGACTAGGACAAAATAGTGAATGCCTGAGCTTTCTGGTTGAATGCTTACCAATTGAAAAGGGGTGGCTGCTCTCTCTTTCTCTTTTTCTCTCTCTCTCTCTCTCTCTCTCTGTCAGGGTGAAAGGACCCACCTCAAAGGACTTTTTTTCATGTTTCAGCCTTGTTTTTATCCTGTTGAAAAGAAATTGCTGCTGGGTGTGAAGACATATCCATTGTAGGTCTGCCTGCGTGTCTCTCATGTGTGTGTGTTTGCGTGTAGTCTGATTTTGATCAGTGTTTAATACACATGCACAAAGGTTTAGGCTGCACTCCCACTGTAAGATTTTAAGCCATGTCCCATTTGCCAAATGTAAAGCTGGATGACAGAACAGTATGTTCACTGGGAGTTTAGCTGAGGGATCATTCTTATTCTTGTAGTTTTGTCATAATGCCGTCAAAGTGGCAGGCCGAAGAGAAACAAGCAAAGCACTTGTGGTGAAGCTAAACGAGTGGAGAGACTGATGCATTCATGATGATGACATACTGCAAATGGTGATTGAAAACACTAACAAGTACAATGTCCAAATGTGTTCCATGGACAGAAGTTGACAGAGATGAAATGAAGGCTGTCCTGGGAGTTGTGTATCTATTGGGTGCATGTCTTGCACAGAGTCCATAAGATCACTGTGGTCCAACAGTCATAGTGGGAGACCAATTCAAAGCTGCATTCAGCTTCTACCGGTTTGAGCAAATCATGGCATTTCTGAGATCTCATGATCAGGACACATGTCAGACCAGACCAGTTGCTGCATTTCAGCATCTGTGGAAAATGTTCGGGAAAAGCTGTGAACAATCCTAAGAAAGACAAATACAGGAAGAAACAGTGTGTGATGTGTGCTGTTGCAGAGGTGTACACATTCAGTGGTTCAACATGTGTGAGCCATGAAGTTAACAGTAACTGGACCAGCACAGAATGTTGTTCACAACTTGGGCATAAATGTCACCACATTTAGCCAGAAGCAAGCAATGGTGTCTTATGTCCCAAAGAAGGGGCCTGACAAGAAGGAAGTTGTGAGAGATCTGGAAAGCCTATGATGATCAGAGACTGTAACAAGACAAAGGGCACTGTGGACTGCGTGGACCAGATGTATCACTACTACAGCTGAGTAGTACAACAGAGAACAAAGAGCGGCCCCTGGCTTATTCCCCAACTGCCTCAACCTTGCTGCTATAAATGCACAAGTGGTTTTCCTGGCCAGATTTCAAACTTGGGAAGCCAGAAGATCTCAATGCACTTTCCTGGAAAACCCCAGGCTTGAGCTGCTGAAGTGGCAGGAGAAAAGCAATGTGATGCCGTGGCTTCTAAAAGCTACTATGGGTGCTCTGTAAATTTGTGGTTTTTCCAAAAACAGAGGCGCTCAAGCTGAGGAACTCCCATGGAGATGCTACTGTCAATCCAAGCTCGAATGCAAAGCAGCTGAGTGCGCACAACCATGTTGCAATGTCCACAAGCAAGTCACTGTGATTCCTGGTTACTGTGGTTAGGGCCGATCTGAGAAGTTACAAGGGCCTATGTAACACAGTACTGTATAAACAGGAAATGTAACAGTAAATGTCTAAAATATTATAACACAATGCCCTTTAAATTATTGTAAAAAATGTAACAACGGCAAAATATATTTTGTGTGTCGACAGACGCTAATATTTTCAAGCACTGGCCACACGGGCCAACAAGCCCCTAAATTTATTATGTAAAAACAATCCAGAAACGCACCTTAACACAGCCTTCCTTAACTGTGACAATAACAGATTGAAAAAATATTAAAAACAATTCCTTTAATTTGATACTTCAAGATCTTTGTTAACATATGGTACATACATTCTCTCACAATCTTTTTCAATCAACCATAGGGCCGTGGTTAATGTCGAACCCTGTAGCTAATTTTGCATTAGATAAGTACGCTAACAAGCCGAGGTGTGTAGGTGCGTGAGTGTTTGTGAAAAAAAGATTTGTTTCATTTATTGGTCTTACTTTCTAGTAAACCCAACATGTTTTGGATGTGGGCTTGTTTGTTATACAAAACAAGCTATTTGAAGGATTTTGTGATCTGCATTTTTCATTGTTTTCTGACACTTTATTAAGAACAAAACAGACAGATGACTGTCAGTTGATGGTCTTTAATATATCACTTTTTTCTTTACTGTATTAGTTGTGTACACCACTGTGTGTTATACTTGGATATTTGGATTGCACCTCTACTTCAGACAATGTGTGTGTGTGTGTGTGTGTGTGTGTGAGGCGAGCCTGCCAAACAGCTGAAAACTGAACAGCGCCCAGCATTTTACCTTTTGAAAGAGAGAAGACAGAGAATGATAAATGACTGAGGCAGACTGAAGACTTTGTCCAAGAACACTGGAGGAATGCTCTCTCTCTCTCTCTTGATCGCTCGCTCTGTGTTTTCAAGTCTTTTTTAAAGAAATCTGACTCCCTCTCTGCAGCCTCCCACCCCACCTCCTCATCTGTGGAAAAAAACCCTCTGAAGTTACCGCACAGGCCCCCTCCTTTTGAATAGTAGTGTTTGTGTGTGTATGTGTATGTGTGTGTGTGTGTGTGTGTGTTAGTGTTAGCTGCTTTGACTGATGTGTTGCTTTCTCTGCACACGAACGGCTGCTTTGTTGTAATTATGCAGATTGACTATGCGGAGCGCCATTCAATCACACTGCAGAGCCATATGGTAACTGCTTGTGTGTTGGTGTGTGTGTGTGTGTGTGAAAGAGAGAGAGAGAGAGGTAGAACTGAGAGAGCAGGGAGGTGTATATGGTGGAATTTCCCCTGCTTAAGGCCCTGCACCTTGTTTCAATAGTCTAGCACGTCTCCTTGCCTGTGTCTTGTTTCTGTAGCTGTGCAGCTTAAGTCTAAGTCTCTACAACACCAACTGAGATAATACAATTTTGAAGCACTTTCCATTTTTATAATCTTTAATATTTCTTAATTTCTCTTAATTCTTTTATTCCTCTGCATTTCCAAGGGGAATGTTGTACTTTTGTTGTACTTTTTACTCCATTGCATTTATCTGACAGTTGTAGTAAGATTTTAGATATTCAATATATTTTTATAAATGTTTCTATGGTGCATTGTTATAGATTAAACTACCCAACAGTACACAGTATAAAGTAGTAAAAGTCAGTCCCACCTTAAACAACAGCACATGTATTATCAGTCATTTTGTTTAACTGTCTTGAGTTTTGTCTTCTTTTCTGGTTAATACTTATAAGACTGTACTGAGGAAAGCAGTTGTATATGTATAATTGTACTGTATGTTGGATTGTATAAATGGTATTTCTCTCAAATAGCAGGTTTCTTATAAAGTAATTGTTTTAACCAAAGATCAACAAACAGATGCACCCTTAATTTTGATTCGGTTATAGAAACTAAGATACAAATCTGACATTAGAAGGAAGGGTTTTACTTCTAAAGCTGAAGGTATCTCTAGGTTTAGTTACCCACTTTATCTTGATAAAAAAACACTGAGTCTGGTGATTGGCTAATGTTTAATCTTTTATGGCATAATCGGCCATATTATATAAAAAAAATCAGTTGTCAGAAACTCATATAATATGGAGGCCTTAAATAATCAAAGCAATTGGCTAAAGTACTTTAAAAAAGGTCCAGAATTAGTTTGGAACCATCTTCCAAATTGAACATTGTCTACATGAGGTTTATATTATAAATTATAAATAATATAATGAAGACAAAACAAAACTCTTTTCTTGAAAGGAAATTGGTTTGACCAAAACATCATTATTATTCTGATTGCTTAAAGACCAAGGTGGTATTTTAAGTTACGAAGAGTCATTTTCTTGTTTCTTCTTGAGAATTTATCTCGTGTTACACATGCAGTTCTATCTGTTTCCCTAATGCTATTTAAGGATACAGTTTGTCCCATTCATTAGCACCACTGGATAGGGACATTAAAGAGAAAATATTTTTTACCTCTAAATGGAAGAATAGTCATTTCTTTTTCAACATGATGTTATATCTTTGCCACCAGCTGTACTGTCCATTTAGAGCATTTACAATGGAAGAGTACATTGATATAAGCACATAAACATTTAATTAGGAGTAAGGGGAGTGTCATGTAAGATTATTCACAAATGCAGCAACACAAATCCAGTTAAGCATTACGTGTAAAAGTGTGAACCTGATATCATTCTTGTCAATATATCTAATGATTTTTTGTTGTATTACCATAATGTTGCAGCTCATCTGGTACCAAACCTTTTCTGTTACTTTAAAGGAACTCGGAACTTTGAGTTAAAGCTATAGAATCCTCTCTTAACAAAAGGCTTTAAAGACTTTATTTAATTTAATTAGACATTTGTTTCTTTAAGTTGTTTTAATCAACAGTCCCCCCTGGTTGTTTTTTTATCTTTGTCTTAATTGCTATTTAGATAAGTGGCATGGACTATTTATGTTTTTTTCTTTTTTCCAGTATTTGTATTCATTCAAACTGTGGAATGAAGTTGTTTATTTAAGAATCAAACTGGCAGAACAAGCAAAACCTGTGTCCAGGATCCGGTGGAGGCTGCTGAGATGAAGACAGGCAGCTCATGTCCCTGGATAAAAAATACAACACAGAGAAAGGGGACATGAGTCAAACAATAAATGCTCTGCAGCTAGAAATCCAGGGACTCTGAGACAATCATTCAAAAAAGCTGAAAGAAGAAATGCTGCGTGTCCAGGAGCAGGTGAAAATCTCAGAGACAGAGGAGGAACTTCACCTACAAGTGCGACAAGAGTGCAACAAATTGATCCAGCCAAAGGAGCAGTGCCACGTGAAGAGTGAAGGTGAGACCCTGACTGGGACAGTTAAGTACTGGGACAAACTGTGTACAACCAACAAAAAGCAGAAAGATCCCTTGAAGCGAGAAAATTCTGCTCTGCGTCAGAAAATTAAGGAGCAGGAGGAGGTGTCGCTGAAACTGATGGATGAGTATGAAGAAACCATCAAGCTTAAAAAGAGGCTCCATGAAGCTGCAGTTCAAGAGTTTGCCACAGAACTGAAAACCTTGAGTGAAAACTACAATGCAGTTAAGGTTGAGATGGAGGCCATGAGTCAAAAATATGATACCATGCAGCAAGAAAATCAGGAGATCAGAGAAAACCTCCAAGAGGAAAAATCTGTGCGAGTGCAGGAGCAACTGAAGGCTTCAGAGATGAAGCAGAAAAGTCTTCTTCAGAAAGACCTGGTACAGAACCTGAGAGAAGAGTTGGACAAAACGATCCGCTTGAAACAGAAGCTCCATGACGGTGAAACGAAGTTGCTGAACTCTCAACTTGGCGCCATAGAGGAAAGGTGTGGGACTGTCACGGCTCAGAAAGAGGTTGTGAGCCAGGAAAATGCAGCTCTCTTTCGTCAGATCTCGGAGCTGAGCAGAAAGCTTCGGGTTGAAAAAAGCTCATTCATTTGGCAGAAGCTGAGAGCGAGGCCCTCCAGGCCGAAATCCAGTCCCTGAAACTAAAGATGAACCCCCCCGACAAGTTCAATATAGGGAAGCTGGACAGAAGTGGTCACCACCAGGGAGAGCGGACATTACCCTACATTTGTGCCTGGTTGTTCCAGCTGGTCAAACAGGAGCAGCAGAGACAAGCATACAAAACTCCGCCCATTTTCAACCTAGAAAACAACTGCTACATGAAGCTTGATCGCAGCATTACAGCAGCATGGCTCAGCAGTTAGCACGACAGCCTCACAGTAAGCAGTCTCAGGTTCAGACCCAGGCCTGGTTCATCGTTTTACATAAAAATGAGTCTAGTCAAGCTATAGGCTGTATTTAATGAATTGTCTGAGCTGTTTTCAGAGTGGCACATGTGGCGCAATCACCATATCAACAGGTGTGTGTGCGCGTCTGTAACTGTCTTATGGGTTTGGCCTGTGAACCTCAAATACAGAGATGATGGGAGGTTTTAACCTGTGACACCTCCTACATTTTAAAGAGTATGTTAAAATATTGTAAACATTGTGGTGTGAATGCTGGATCATGAAAAGCTTACCATGGGAAGCAGAACCGCAACTGGGGACAAAAAGCTGATTGAAATGAGCTAATTAGTGGGGTTTGTGCACCCATAGATAGATAGATAGATAGATAGGGGAGTTGAATTAGTAACAAGTATTAATGGGATATGAGTGTGTACAGATGCAGAGGGAGAGGAAGAGAGAGGAGCTCAGTGCATCCTAGGAAGTCTCCCAGCAGTCTTATCAAAGAGGAAAGTCTTAAGCCTGCTCTTGAATGTGAGGAGGGTGTCTGCCTCCCGTAAACAAACTGGAAGCTGGTTCCACATAAGAGGAGCTTGATAGCTGAAAGCTCTGGCTCTCATTGTGATCCTATGCATAACAATGCTGTTAATTCAAGAGTAATGGTGCACTCCAGCTTCCTCTTGATGAAACAAATCATTCAATATATAACACACAAAATAAATAACTTGCAGGGTATCTTTGTAATCAAGTTAAAATGCTGTGTCAAGTGTATTTGAGCCAGCCAACGGGTTGTTAATGTGAATGCAGAATATGTACAGAGTTGATATTTGGCATCTAAGCTCTGAGCTTGTCACTCCCTGCAAGAATACACCGAGCTCAGCGCAGCAGAGACTGAGGTTGACATTAACGTCCCTTACAGGGGGAGTCAGTCTCAAAACCTACAGGTGCTTATGAAATGGCAGCAGCGAGCTCTCTGGTAAGCAGTGCATTACAGAGCTGAGCACTGTAGGCTTAAACACAGTACATTGCCCTATTTGCGTGGATGTATAATGCACCGAGTAAAACCATGTGTGAGTAGAAGCACACTTGAGATATCCGCTAGATGACACTTGCTAAGTGAGCACTGCACTGTGTATGCATCTTTGTCATATGTTTTAACCTGGTTGTGGTGGTATATATTGCATTACACTGGCTTAATTGCGCCATTATACAAAAAACTTGATCTAATATTGATCGAAAATTAACTCAGCTGCTGGTCTTATACAAGCTTGTCCAATATTTGAGAAGGATGTTTTAGACTTAATAGAAACTACTTGAATAAACTACTCACCTGGAAATAAATAGCAAAGTAGGCCTTCTTCACATAGGACATTTAAACATGTCATAGTGGGAAAACCTTAGGTAAAAATAATAAATTGATTGCTTTCCCTACTAGGAGATGTCAAAATGTCTGCTGTGAAGAAGTCCTATTTATATAAACAGCAGTGCATATTAAAGAAAGTGAACAAAAATCAAAGCGTGTACTGAAGTAGTTTTATGAAGAGCCTTTTTGTCCATGTCAGAGCATCAAGATGTTTATTTCTGTCGAGTTTGACTCGGCCCAGGAATGAAACAGGAAATGAGACAGAGATGAAACCATCTCACATTTGATAGCCTGTGTCGCTGTGTCAGTGTTGCTTGATTGGCTGAAAGATAGACTTGCGGTGTAGATGGAACAGTTCAGATGAGTATTTGAAATCAATGAAGGCTTAAACAGTTCCTAATAGGTGGTCAGAGAAGCTAATTACCTCACACTGACAAATGAGTTTGAAGACCACAGAGACAAAATCTCAAAGAACTCTAATATAGTTCTATTGTTTTCTGCAAAGACGGTTTACGACAATGACAGACTGTTGTCTAATTAATCATATTTGTGATTACTGTAATTTTCCACATGGTCAAGCTCACATGGTGTGGACAAAATCTCATTATAATAAAGAAACCAACAATTTAAAGCAGGATTGGTAGAAATAATGCAGCAACTAATTCATTGGCTCTGAGTTTTGAGCCTTCACTCACAGCACCTCGCCGTTAGCCTGGTTCCAGAACTCTCAATCGCCATTTGTCTGCAACACTGGTTGTACAAAAGTGAAATGAAATTTGCAGTTTAGTCTGATTATCAAGTTACCTTCTCTTTGGTTTGACGGAATGTTTCTCTTCTGATTATTGTGAGCTCAGGCAACCTCTCCATTAATTGAACAAATGATGACGAATATGATGGTTACAAAAGATAAAAATGTCTTTATTTCAAAGAAACGTCCACATCTATGCTTAAGGTTTGGTGAAGTAAAGTAAGTTGGTTAACTAAAACTACTTGGTTATGGTCAGAAAAGATTGTGGTTAGATCTGCTAGAAATTATTATTATTCATTATTGATAAATCTGTTTATTTTTCTAATTAGTTGATTTGTTTAGTCTATATAATGTACAGGGTTTCCCCAGGTCAATTCTGGTCAGTGGAAAAGGAGCCAGTGTAGAAGGTTGTCAGGAGACAAGAATTCTAGTCTCTGGTATCAGAGCCCCCAACCATCCAACTCAATCAGAACTTACATCATTATTTGCTCCACCATAAAAGGTTGTTTTTACTTAATACTTAATACTAATACTTAAACTTAAGTCCTTTCAAACATTTAATCAAGCTGCCCACTGCTGGTGTTTTCCTGGTGAGGATGGTCTTAATCTCATTAGATTTACCGTGGTATCACTTTCACGTTAGAAAGTGAAATGAGGAAAGCAAGGCTGAGCCTTCAGTCACCCTTTTCTAAGGGACTTTTTTGCTTTCATTTTTCCAGACCATTACAAGATGATGTCTATTCTGCGATAATGTTTATTTTAGCCTAATGCTGCAACTTGGTAAAATCTGTGTAACTCAGCTGTATATTTTAATTGGCTGCGACCCTTAAGTTTCCTCCATGGACCTAGATGGAATCAGCTTGGTCCTGAGCTGTGGATATTTATTGGTGTTCACTGCAGGACTCTGACTTATTGCCCAGCCTGCTACTGTCAAGTCAATTTTATTTATATAGCTCAATATCACAAATCACAATTTGCCTCAAGGGGCTTTACAATCTGTGCAGCGTCCAACTGCCTCTGTCCTTAGACACTCAATTCGAATGAGGAAAAACAAAAGAAAGAAAAAAAGAAAGAAAGTTAAAAAAATGGAAGAAACCTCAGGAAGAGCAACAGAGGAGGGATCCTTCTCCCAGGACAGACATACATGCGTACATAATATATTTGCAACAGATCATATCATACAATTATGATGACAAATACTACTGCACTGGCCCCATAAAAAGATTCAGTATGTTCATAAACTATTGAAAAAAGTGCTAATGACTTGCCAGTCTTGTGGGGGAAATAGTGACCCTACAAAAAGTTGTATTTTAAGGAGTTGTTCTCAGTTTTTTGTTTGGGCGATGCAGCTTTACCGTGTCGCAGCTCAGCTTCATGTTTCAAGAAGGTCTCCCTGTCGAGATTTTCACAGAAACAGATGAAGTAGACTTTGATGGCGTTCTTGGCAAAGGATGATCGGGCTTGTTGACTGTCTGAATGCTGTAACGTTTGGCTTACCCTTCTCCTCTTTATCCTGACTTTTGAGAGGAGCTGAGAGCCTTACCACGGTTCCTCTGGAACTACTTCAGGGTCCTCTCTGCCTTTCTTTATTGTGGCTGACAGGAAGGAAGACCAGATGGGAAAACGAGAAGCAAAAAGATGGAAATAAACCGACTGTTGCTGAATCTGTGGGTTTAGCAGAGACTCTGGGTTTCCTGTTGGTCATCAGTATTGATTCATTTACTGCATGGCTTAGTAGGATTCCGATAACATGTGATCTGGGGAAATGCCTGCAACTCGAGGATGATTTTATTTGAGATTAAATTAATATCCTATTGAAAAACGAATCTGCAATCTATTTATGATTGACTGATGTTGGTGGTGCAGCAGCTCATACATGCAAGAAAAATGCTGCTGATGCTGCACGATTATTATCTCTCTAACAGCACATTTGGTAAATGATGCAGTGTTAACACAGGATAATGCAGAGGCTCACATCTTACTCTGTCCTCCATGTGCCTTGTCGTTTTCTCTGTAATGAGTCATGTAAGTAAGACTTCAGGGGAGTAAAATGACTCTGTCTCCTCGCTTCCTCTCATTTGCATCCCCTCCTTTTCTTTTCTGTCTCCTCGCTCCACTTCGCCGTACAAAGCTAAATCAAACACACAGTAAAGCAGACCAGTGAATCAAACACTGTTCACATGCCCTTATATTATAGTTTGCTTTCCCCTATGTACTGTAGGGAATGCTATTTGTTCACTGTGATAGGAATCCAGTCATTTTATATGTTTGTTAAAGTAAAGATACAGACTGTGTCAATAAATGCTAAATAAATGCTAAAGCTAATGCTTTAAAGCTGGAGTGGGGAAACACTATCGATGCATGCTCATGATACAAGGTGAGCGCACCACAGTTCCAAGACAATAATAAATTATTCAGTTAGAGTAAATGTAATAGCTACAGAGTCTACTCCAAAAGTGTTCCAAGACCAACCTGTCCAAGAGCAATAACGTGACTTCCTGTCTGCCCTCCCTGCTCTTCTTTCATTGTGCTCTACTGAGGAAAAGCTACACCAATGGTTGTCTGTGTTTGTCCTCACCCTCGATTGCTCTCTTATTTTTTACTTTTTTGACTGTGGCATGGTGGCTTAGTGCATTCTGCTCATCAGGGGGTTTCCTCCACTTCACCCCATGGAAAAAAAATCTGCAAAAAAAACTTACTTGCCCTGTCCTTGTCCAAGACTTGGTCTCCGGTCGCTGTATGGACGGCTGACCACTGCTCCAGCTGTCCCTGGAGGAATGACGAGTGGATGGGTTAAATGCAGAGGAGTAATTTCATCGTGCAATGCAATATGCATGTGTGTTTGTGTGTATCTCCTCCCTACACGTATGTTGTGCAATTCACATATGACTAATAAAAGACCTCAAAGGTGCTGATTATTTGTATTCCACTGAACGCAGAGTTTCTTTTTTATCTGAAGCATCAGACACTTTTCTTGGATGTGTTTTACTCCTAGTTGATGTAGCCTACTTTGTGGCTATGGTTGTCCCCCTTCAGGTCTGGCAAACCAGAGCTGTGTAGAGAGAACTATCTGAAGTCTGCATGAATCGTGTGATGATTTTGAACTTCTGTTGACTCTCTCTCTCTACATGGCTCTGGTTGTGTGCTTTCTGTCCTCTCTCGCTCTCCTTCTAAAGCTTTCTGCAGGTATTTATGCCTCCGGTGCTGTAAAGTCTGGATCTATGGTTGCACCCGCTGCCCTCGTGTTCCTGCTCAATAGCTGCTATTGCTATTATTATATTGTTATTAGTATTATTTTTATTAATAATAACATTAGTACTGTTACCACAACTATTGTTCTCCGCCCTCCTGTTCTCTCTTTCCTTCCCCCCCACCCTTTCAACCCAACCGGTTGAAGCAGATGACCGCCCACCTAGAGCCTGGTTCTGCTTGAGGTTTCTACCTGTTAAAAGGGAGTTTTTCTTTGCCACTGACGCCTAGTGCTGCTCTTGGTGAGAATTGTTGGGTCTTTGTAAATATAAGAATTGGTCTTGACCTGCTCTATACAAAAAAGTGCCCTGAGATAACTTTGTTATGATATGGCGCTATATAAAGAATGATTTATCTGGTGGTGATATCCTTAATCAGCACTGTGTGAACTCGTTTGTCAACGGCTTGAATGTAACAGTAGTTCATTAAAATTTATAAATCCCACATTTTAGTTTTAAAAGAGCCTCTTCACCGTGGTTTTATGTCCCCCTGCATCCATTTTTACGCTTCTACAGTAAACACGGTCCTCTTGTAATGAGGACACCTCAGAATATGCTTCATGCAATAGAAAAATAAATTGGAAGAAAATGCAAATAAGCTGCTGATTAGTCCCTCAAGGTATAAAAATAAATGGTTCAAGTGCAACTCAACTATTTTTAGCTATTTTTAGCTAAAAAACGGGTGTACTTTGTGTTTACTGCTGAGCAACAAATGCTAGCACATGCTAACATGCTAAACTAAGATGATGGTGAACATTCCCTGCTAAACATCAGCATGTTAGCGTTGTCATTGAGAGCATGCTGATGTTAGCATTGCACTGCCTAATTACAGCCTCACAGAGCTGCATCATGGCTGTAGACTCTTGTCTAAAGAAGCAGATCATGCTCAAATTGATTTTCTCCCAGATTTTATGTCCACATGCATCCAAACGCTTTTGCTTTCGCTTATGCAAGAATACTGCAGCTGAAAGTAAATAAGGTGCTCTTGCGATGATCATAGACTCTTAGTTCTCATACAGTTTGATTCAAACAGGGTTTGCATTTTTCGTTTCTTTTCTAAATAAATGCCAATACGCATTACATAATATACACTGGAGGTTCATTATTCAGTGTTTGTGTTCAGTTCAGTGTGAAAGTGTTGTCATTATCAAACAATGGAGCAAAGGCTCTTTTAAAAGTACTAAAGTGCGGGTTCATTTCACTTTGTAAAAACACACCCACTCTTAACCAAAGCTCCTTAAAATTATGCACATAATAACACTCCAAACACACACAGGACTCTTTGCTTATTTCATCGTTCACTGGCTTGCAATATTGTGTTTTAGTAATGTTCTGTTGTGTTATTGGTTTTCACTGTCACAAGGCAACACTGCTGTGCACATCAAAGGTGACCTAGGACAAACGCTGCATACAATATGCATGTGTAGGAGTGTGTGTGTCTGTGTGTGTGTGTGTGTGTGTGTGTGTCTGTGGTAAATTCTCCCAAGTGATGTCAGACCCCATGGAGCTCTTGTGGGTTCAGTCTGCTATTTGACAGGCGTGTTGATCAGAAGCCTGCAGCCACACATTTCCTCTCTGCTCTGTTTGATAAAGGTGACTGTAGGTATGAAAACTAAAAATTATATTTTTCATTTCAGATTTCCAACTGAAATTACAAAAGTGATGCAGTTGTGCAGTCTCAAATAATGTAAAAATGTATTGTTAATATTTTATGTGTAGGAAGTCCCGCTCCACTCAGAGATATGCTGTTTGTTACTTCCTGTCAGACCTGTCAGTTTGTCTGTTTTTTCCGGGTTTCTCCTGTATTTCAAGGACCTCACCTAGTGCCTCCCGTTTTGTTGTTTCTCCCAAGAAAACTTCCATCATTTGCATGGCCCTCAAGCTTTATTATGAGTATTTATTATATGAGTTTTGTATTTTTGTCTGACGTCACCCAGGTTGCCTGATCGTCTGTGAAACACAATCTACACACGCAATCCAGCACTAAATACATTTTCAACCCGTTACCGCAACCCACAACCCACAACCCACAACCCACAACCCGATTCAAGAAGTTCAAGCAGCTGCGTTCAGATTGGCCGCCTACATTACCATTAGCTGCTGTCAAAATGTAAACCACCTAAAAAATCGAAATACATCTGCAAATTTACATATACAAATCTGGTTATTTATTTATTTACTTACCCCCCTTCCCCACGGAAAACAAATTCCATATTTTAAAACCAAGATATTGGCAGGTATGCTTCTTGTGGATGTTGCAGGATGATGTATGTGAAGAGTTTGACACTAGAAGTCTTTATTCACATTTATCGGCTGAAGAGGGAACGTTTCTCTTTGCTCACCTTAAATCTGAGTTAAACACATGGATGTACATGATAACATGACTTTGTGTCATCATAACTAGGTTGGACGCCAGTTGTGCTCCAGTTTCACTTACACACTTGTGGAAACCTGAAACCTCTAGTGCACATACAGGGAGAATTGACTTTAAATTGAAATAGGAGACATCTTGTGTCTGTTAGTTAATTAGAAATATTTGTATATTCATATATTCTAGATTTAATTTCTAATTTCTAGATTTTTAATGAGGTGGAAGCTGTAGATGTGATTTAAAGAAGAAGAAGAAAACCACCAATTGTGTGTAATGTGGTTTTTCCACAAAAAAGTTAACATAATACACAAATTATTTTTACAAGCAGGGTGTTTTTACAAGTTTTAAAACATGTCTGCAGGCGATCTTTAATAGTTCATTAAATCTGATGTGTTGCCTGACACAACTACTTTGCATATGTTGCACTGCGTCAACTTTGGGAAAATTAAGCCACACTTTTGACCTCTTGGTCAACCTCCTCCATTAATTTTGCTGATATAAACCTCCACGCTGAACGTCTAAAGAAGGCCATGAGAATGGCAGACAACCAATCACTAGCTTAGACCATCTTCTTCCTCTTCTGCTTGTGCTTGGCAGATTACACACGGCAACTAGCCTAAATTGTGGACCCTGCATGCTTATTACCTTATTGACTTGACACTAATGAGATACATGGCACTAAATGACAATCCACTCATATTATCTTAGTCATTAGCATGAAGATATTTTGCCTGCCAGCACTGCATTTATATTTCGTAACAGAGAATAATAATGCAGTTTATTTCAGTGGAGAGATGTCAGTCTGCAAACTGAAAGTCAGAAAAAGGTTACACACTTTCTAACATACAGTATAATGTGATTATTTACACTTGTTAGTTGTGCAGGAGCTCTTGAGGCAAAATAAAGTTCTTATCCAGGTACCACAGTAGAAACTTTACTGCCTCCACAGTCTTTTGATCTTCCCACACACAAACAAACCCTCCTGGAAACAAAGCTAAACACACACTCACATGCAGACACAGAAAAGCACACACAGGCATACATACTCACTCAGTTTGCAGACGCTCACAGTTTAGTGGTGCGTAATGAGATCATCTTATACACTATTTAGACATGCACAAGCTCCTGCCTAGGTGCTGTAGTTCCTGGTTTCCATAATTAATGTCTCTCGCCTGCAGAAGTGTCTCTTAAGGAAATGAGGGCAGATGAGTAAACCCTTTAGATGGAGAATCGGTTGGTACAATTGTGGGCAGTGAGGTGGCCTGTACCCTCTACTTCTTCGGTTAGGTATCAGACCCCTGTATTTCTATTGTCAGTAACCAAACAAAACGATTTATATCATTGTAGAAGTGCATCAGTGTTTTTCTCTTGACTCTGCTTTGTGAGAAATATCATGCACAAATATACTAGACTACAAAGCACAAACCTCCACAGGCAGGACAATCTCCTCCACACATGTTTTAACGTGTATATAAATTGCTGAATAACAATTTGCATCTTGTGTTCTTTTCACATAAAAACTTAAATGATCCTGTTTAAATCTTTGGAATGACAGAAAAATATAAATATAAGTTGAACTGCTGGACAACAGGCATCTCCTGCTTCAGCTAAAGTCTGTTGTCAATGTTTGTGATCCAGGATTGGCTGCTTCCGTCACAAATCATACTAATCTAGAGCCGCCCCTTAAAATCAGATCAGTGAGCTCATAGAAACTTTACACTTTCAGCAAATCTTTCTAGTTTCAAACTCTGGACACACATCATTCAAACATTCAACTGGAGGAACAACAAGAGAAACATGTTTTTGAGTGGAGGGAAATTTTAATAATAAGCAAGTCACATTCATGAGTTGTGGCGGTTCAAATTCATAGCGTTCTATGTTAAAAAGATTACACAACCAATTATATTAAACGGTCTGTCATATGGTTCAGGAGTTTTGAGTAAAAAGAAAATGTTCAAAGTGCTTTGGCCACATGGTGGCAGTGTTCAAACCAAAAACAAACCTTTTTTTTTATGGGCCATGGACTAACTCTCCACCACATTTTTATAACACACAAACAAACTTAAAAACAAAGAAACATACAGTACCAGTCAAAGGTTTGGACGCAAAGTGACCAGAGAAACAGGAGGTAATGAGATAAAGACTTTTCCTGTCTGAATGTCAAATGTGTTAGTTAGTAATCTGAGTTCGTATCAGATTGTAAAGACCATCTAATATCATGTAACTTATTCTTCAGCCTGAAACCTTAAAATGAGAAAATTAGACATGTAGTCTGGCTCCACTATGCTTGTGTGTTTGGCGCAATTTACATTTTCACTTTCAAGTTGAGCACATTCGCTTCTTTACCCCTCTCTGAATTTACTGATGTAACTCAATTTGTCCTGGCATATCCTTAAGCGAGGCGCTTACCCGAAGCAGTGATAATTACTTAAAACCATCCCATTTGATATCTCCGACACTTTCCCGATGGCTCCAGGCTGAGCTCTAGTCTGAACGTAAAGGTACATCAATGCATCTGTGAGCAGAGGAGCACTTTAATTGATGCAGTGTGAACAGCAGAAACAGACGCCATCAGCAGCCGCAATCACCTGCAGGCCCAGAATCTGCTTTGCTATAGTTTAGAACAAGAGACAGTCTATTAATACAATGGAGACCCAGACATCCATGAAAAAACATACCCGTACACAATGAAAAGGCTCCGCTGGGATTCTGAACACAAACTGTTTGATTATGGTCATTGTTCTGTTGTGGAAAATGAAACCGCGTCTGCTTGTCAGAGTTTAGCGCCGATTGGTCTTTTCATTCTTCACTCTGTTAATATTGTGACAGACCCATTTTTGCACATGCTGTACAAAACACGAATGATGAATGCAGCTGTTCACAGTTATATATTGTATACAAATGGAACAGAGGCTTTTCTTTACATTAAGATGCAAAGAAGCAAGAGCGATGTGACTAACTTAAGCAGAGACTGAGCGATGAATCAGCGTTTGCTGCTCTCATTATCTGTCCTCCCTCTTTCTCCTGCTCTCTCTCAGTATCAGTGAAAGATGTAGGGCATCTGTGTCCGAGAAGAGGCGTCGTAAATAACAACCGATGAGATATATACTGTTCAATACAGGAGAAATGAGAGGGAGGAGAGGAGCTATAGGAGGCGAGTTTGATTAATGAACTGGTGTAAAGAAACAAGTGGGGGGTAGATTGATCCATGGCCATGTCAGCCATCCTGACATTCTTTTTGGACAATTTCAAGCACATCAGTGTCCATGTTGATCATTGTTTGAGTAGGACTCAATAGCCATCTGTGTATCCTCTTTTTACACTTTGATGTAGCGCCTGTTAGTGTTGTTTCACAGCAAGGAGGTCCAACAGCCATGTTTAAACCCCAACAGAAATACACTGTTTATTGCAATGTATGTTAGACCCACCCACTGCGACTTCTCCCGAAAGCTCAAATCAAGTTTATTTTCATAACCCATTATCACATCCTATATCTCAAAGGCCCAAAACAGCACCAGTTCCCAACCAACCCTGAACTCAAGACAAGGAAAGGCCTGCAAGTAAAACAACAAACAAAACTAAACAAAAAACAAAGAGCAAGCGAGAGAACACATGGCCAGGTGTGCAGTAGGACCTGGAAAAGGGGAATTAAACACCAAGTAGAATACTTAAAGTAATTGTCTGCAGTAGAATAGGAATATATTTAGTACCAATGTGCCGATCCAAAAGAGGACTTTCAGGGTCCAATGAAGAGCTCCAATAAACATGCATAACGTTCTTCACCACTTTCTTGCATTTCTGGTGTTTGCCTTTTTATTTTTATTTTCCACCTCTGAACATCTGTCCATCATAAATACAAACATCATAATAACCCTGATGGATGTCACACACAAAACTGGCTGTATGTTTCAAATCAATGCAGCTGTTTTATTTGCTTCAGTTCATTTCTCCAGTTGAGTTCAATAAGGAGGAATCAATTGGAAGCGTGAAAGTATTTGTTTTTCATGTGGCTGAGAGGATTAGAATATGAAGAAATTGCACAAATTCACCCATAGAGGAATACAGGCAGAACAAGAGAGAAAAGATCTTCCTTATTGAACTTTTCCCCAAAGCTTCACGAGTGGTGGAAACACAAAAACAAATGCACTCAATCTCCAAATGAGTTTCTTAGGGTGTTTTCACACCTAACCTGTTTGGTTCAGTTGAAAGAAACCCTGGTGTGTTTGCCCAGTTAGTGCAGTTTATTTGGTGTGAACACAGTAATTACACTCAGGTTCGGACCAAAACAACCGCACAAACTCACAAAACAGCAGTTCATTTTGATTTTGATCTCGATCCCAACCTCGATCCGGCCCAACTTCCAGGTTGACCAAAGTTGCTGATCTTATCTGTCGGTAAACTAATCAGATAATCAATTAATCATTTCCCCAGTAACATTCCAGTGCCAACAACACATACCTTAGGTCCCATAATGTGCAGCCTTACAGCCTTCATTTAAGTCAGGCTCTGCTCAGTATATGTAGACTAGACTTCAAAATGCAGCTGTTGTCTATAGGATCAAAGTCTGTCGACAGGTCTCTTTGGAAGTCTTTCACATGAGATTCTGCTTTGTTGCCTCCACTCCAGCACAGTCACGGTGATAACAGCTTTACGTGCTTTTGTATCCGCCCTGTCGTTTTCAGAAAGGCAGCAGAAATGGTTCACTCTGTTCACTTTCAAATGATGAATGGCAATAGTATAGCAATACTGGGGCCTTGTAGGCATTATGATACAAATCTTTTGGAGTGACTTCCTAAAAAGTGATGGAAGGATGTGCTCTACAGCAGAAAATAGTGAAAAGAAAGAGACAGAAGAACTGCAAGGTAGTTACAGTGTTTATACTGATCTGTTAATCACTACAATTTAAATCCTTTCTTGCACATGTAGTCTTTCACAATGTCTTATTTGTATTTTGTATGGGCCCTGCAGTGATGTGTGCATACGTGTGTGTGTGTTTGTGTGTGTGTGTGTGTGTGTGTGTGTGTGCGCAGGTGGTCTAGGGCATGTATTCAAATTATAGAGAGAGACAGAGAGTGAGAGATGGATTGGGGAATGGGAGGATTAGCAGAGATAGCTTGGGTAGAGCATTGTGAATGTTTTCCTCTGACTAATCCCTGTGATTGATGACTTGGCTCCATTAAGCCTCTATGTTGGCAGCCTTGTCAATTACTCATTAATCCTTCTAAGTGTTTACTTCATTTGGGGCCTAAACTGCTTCTCTGTGTCCAACAAATATGCATGTGCATGCTCACATGTGGCAAAACATTAAGCACAAAGGGTATGTACACATGGGTATGTATTTGTCAAGCTCGGTGTAATAGTTATATTTTGGTCCATAATTGCTGCTGGTCATTCCTTTATTACATTTATTGTAGAGTTTTGGGAAACACAGACACTAGCCGTGTGTCCATTCAATTGTCATCCGTCCAGACAATCTACTAATTTGAGGCAAATAAACTAGGCTCATTGCAAAAGGTAGTTTTGTCAGAATGCATGGCTGTAATCCTCCAGTAAACAGGGTCGAAGAAGTAGAGAACAAAATGGAGAGAAGTCCTCAGGAATTGGTTTCAATTGGGCAAGTTTGCATTGTTCTTCCATGTCAGCTAGTTGGCCATGATTCGTACTGTCCGGAGACAAAGACAAATTAGTGTGGAATGGTTCAGCAGAAACAGCTGATCAGTCATGTGAGTTAAACTTATTCAGCAAAGGTGTTTCCGGGAGTTCCTTGTAGCTGTTATAGCAAATTGCACAGCCTAGCAGACTGACTTACCTGCCGTATCCATGTACACATGCCGGTTTATTTACGTTGGTTTGAGGCTGTGGCTCACTTACAGTTCAAAATGGCAATGTACATATCGTTCAGTTTTTATGGGATGCCGCTGTACAGCAGCACCAGAATTGGACCACAAAAGGTGCTGGTTAACCTCATTTAGCAGTTGTATGACATGATCATCGCATGTTTCTTGAATATATTTTTATTTATACACATATGTTGGTGATATATCTCACTGGAAATGTATTTTTGTATGCATTTCATTACTGTGTCTGATGGGCTCTGACCCTGACAGTTTTTCTAACCCTTACCATCTCACTCCGCATGCCTAAACCTAACCAACCAAACCAACAAAGGCAACAAACATCAGCCAATCAGAGGCAGAGTAAGGTGGGGTTTCGCAGAATGTTCGCAAACCTAGACTCACCAGGAGGTGGCATTACAAAACAAGAAGTAAGGGTACTCATTTGGACGAAAATCAGAAGTGCCTGTACTCAGTACCAGTAAGTACCGGCCCCTTTTAGGCACTGCTGTACAGTATGATGAAGGGAGACTCCAGGTGGGGCTAATTTCTCTATAACAGCTAAACAGTGAAATGTTATTATGACTAGTCACAATGGACACATCTAAGAGAGTGACAGGGTTTACATCAGATGAACAGTGTAGGAATGGTAGTCAGTTTAAATATAATCCTGCAATTTAAGGGGACAAAAGGTGACTGCAATAGTTAGATTAAACCTCATATTTAATATTTGCAGTTTGACCTCTCTGACCCAAAATCATCAGCAGACATTAGTTTTCTTCTCTGCTAATATCCTGCCATGCCTGTACTACAGCCACCTTTATTTCCTGCTGGTTTTTGGGGCTCTTTTTCAAGTCATTATAATTTGGTTTCTTTGATCGTTGACCTGCTGCATTGTCTTAAAATTGTGGGAGTGAGCATGAAAGGTCTACGACTCCCAAACCGTTCATCCAAAATGTATGTAAACACGCCGGCTTCTTAGAGTTCACTTAAATGTATTATACAGTAAGAAAACTAAAACCCTCCTAGTCACTGTTTCATGGAGCCCAATTGTTGCTGTTATGTATTCTGACTGCAGTGTGCATTGTGGTTCTACCTATCAGAGTGACACATGCAAACTTAACCCATGTGAAAACGAGCACATGTGGTTTCTACGCTCAGTGCCAGGGAAGCACTTCGGCAGTCTCACAGGCACGGCCGCTGATGGTTCACAAGCTTCGCCTTTCCCCCAAAGGCACAAACACATACAGCTGATAGATGGATCAGACTTTGAAAATTGTGCCAACGCTGCACAGCATCGATGGCTACGATCCATTCACACCGCTGACCGATCCGCTTGCCTCCCAGCCGCACTCAGATTTTCTACAAGCCATCAAAGAAACACATTCCAGTTTTGTTACAGCTCGTTGGTTCTCTAGAGCCCACAAGGCCTGTCGCCACTGCTTGCTGTTGTAATTGGACAAACACACGGTGAACCCACAATGCAGCAGTGCCATCAAACAGTAATGAGTCATTTTAATGTCCTGCAATTTTTTTAAAGCTTAAAGTACAAAATGACTTTTGTTATTATTCCCAGTAAGATTATCTCACTAGGTCTTTCTCCTGTGTTTGTGTTTTCACAAAAGTACAAAGTGACATTAGCCATATGTGTAGGTTTCTTACATATTTCGGGTTTGATTTTACTGCTTGACACCATCATTACTAGAGCCAAAAAATCCTTGCACCAAGGAATGGGAAGCAAAAGGCAAGCAGTCAATGCACAAGAAAAATTACAGGTTTATGTTCTAAACGTTGGGTTTATTTTCCCAAAAAGGACTCAACAGAACAAATAGCTGAAGAAAATAGGGCCCTTGAAAGAGGTCAACAAAAACATAACTCTACTGAAAAATAATACTATCAAAACAAGATGATAACTAACAGACCTCCAGATTGACACCTGAAGGAAACATATGGTTGATCAAACCAATAACCACACACTGGTACCATAACTAAACTTAAAGAAACCCTGATCAACCTGGCTGTCAGAGCTCTTGGTATGGTCCTTGACTTTAGCCTCTGGCTAAAACCAGGCTCCAGCCCCATCCTTTATCAGACCAGGAAGGACAAGTCAGCAGCAAGGTAACTCAATGGCAAATGCAAATGCTGAAAGGATGAGTGTGAAACCGTAAAGCTTCAATTGTGCGGCTGTGGCCACGGCCACCACATCAACACTGCCACCAGTACAAGCATTAGAAGTCAAATTTGCTAGAGACGTTGACCATTAATGGAAAAAAAACCCAATAATTTTATGTGATTAGAGAGAAGCTGTGTTTTTACACACCACTGCACTCTTCAAAGATGTCATGGCCATTACACACACATGGATTTAAAGTAGCAGGCTCTCTTGTCTCCCACAAACCCAGAGGTTGCATGCTTGTGCTGAGCGATGTGATTTACATACTTCGCTCTGTTTGGGCAATGATTTTTGTACATTGATACAAGCACATGATGGAGTGGTTCATTTCCAAAGGGACATTTTTCCATGTATTGTTTTTCTTATTTAAGTACTAGCTTGCTATAGTTAGTAAATTGGAAAGTTGTTGACCGCAACTATCAGCATTTTTTCCTCCATCTTTTATGTTGTTGAGCTGGAGGAAAAAACAACCGTGCTTCTTTATCATGAAGGAATAAAAACAAACTGGATGAGTTGTCTCCAAGTTGTTGCTCTCGCTCGTCAGAGGACATTTCAACCTTTCTCATGTTGTGCTGCTGGGGTCCTTTTGACTCTGAGTGGTGCTGGCCGGCATCAGCATGTCTTCAAGGTTGAATTCACAATGAATGGCATCCTGTTACCTCTCCAGTGTTGGACTCTGTATGTGTGAAAAGGGTATTAAAGAAGATGCATCTTCTGGCACTGCTGCTGTTGGCTTCAGCATTCAGCCATGATAGTTGCTGCTTGGGGTGTGTGTGTGTGTGTGTGTGTGTGTGTGTGTGTGTGTGACTGTCTGTTTTAGGATTTTACCGTCTTGTAGAGCATACATGAATAAATGAATTCAGAAATTGGTCTCTTACACAGTTTTTGTGTCTGTTTTCCCATTTAATTGGTATTTAGTTAAAATAACTAACTATGTGTTACAATAAAAGTGATTACGTTTGTGTAATTCCTTACTGTAAGGTGTACTCAAGTGTTTCACTGAGTAGAATCACTCTGCTTTTACTGCTCGTTTGTTAAATAAATTATTTGAATTTAGGACCATCTGGATTTTCTTCCATTTAATAAGGTTTGATGAAAGAGCTAGTAGTACCTAGTCATTTAATATGAGAATACTTCCATATTCTGTAAAAGCAAATGTGATGTATCCAGGCCTCTCATGATAACTATGTCATCAACTTATGGTACGACTTATGGACATGACCTAGATCATTTTTAATTACCTCAAAACTGCCTGTTGTGTTTACATGCGTGTTTGTTTACGTAAGAATATCACCAACATTTTAGCCAACATGATGCCAGAATAAAGAGCAGGGTTTTCAGTTAGCATCACAAGACTTGGGCGATGCGCCTGAGCGTTTTGCTTTACAGCGCTTTAGCTGAATGAACAGAAACAATCTATGCAGAGACACGTTTTGCTGTCATTTCTGGTCACCGTGGGCTTGGGAGCGGGGATCAGGCAGCTCCTACACACACACACACACACACACACACAGCGACAGTGAACCAGGTGAAGGGAAGAAAAAGTGTAACTCAAGGCTAATAACATAGGCACAACATTGTCTTAATATGACAATGTTGTTTATCACAATTATTTATGGCACAATATATCATCCAACAAAAGTAGTCATCGTGACCGGCCTAGATGTACCCAAACTTTACAGTTGTGCTTGTAGTATTGTGGAAGTTGATTCATGACAGTAGATTTTTTTTACAAATATCAATGGCGCGTGTGTATGTGTAAAACAGATCCCCTGTAGTTGACAGATCTTTTCTGACAGCAGTAAATAAACAGGGTGAAAGCAATTTGCCTGGCAGTTTCTTTTGTGCGTCTGTGCCACTTTCATACATCTGATATGTGTGCACGCCGATTGGTGTGTTTGTTTGTGTGTGTGCACTGTGAACTGTGTGTGATCGCACACTTTGATGAACTTGTGTTCACCTGTATATGTGTTCATGACAACCTACCAAGTGTGTACAATTAGCAGGAACGATTTGCGTTGAGTAGTTTATACTCTGCAGACAAATCATCCGACAGCACCAGAGAAGAAATACTTTTAACAGACGACTGCTGGACTGTTTACTGGTACTCTCAAAAATCCACCAAACCAAACCTCACAAAAGCAGAAACTGTGTTTGCGTGTTGGGCATCAGGTAGTGGGGTTTTAACTCTATTTGGGGCCCAGGCTCAGCAATTTTGGTCCCTAGATTTAATTACTTTTAGGATTGAGTTTTTTTGAAAAATGGATCCCAGCAATAAATGTAGTTTTTGGGGGTGTATATATTGACGACTTTCCCTTGAACAAAGTATATCTGCAGTTTAATTGTTGTTGAAAAATGTGAAAGATATGCATGCGTATGCTAGTGTTCCTAATGTTCATACGTCTTTATTGTTTGCAAGGGAACTCCTGGGATATTACACATACACATATGCATATTAGCATATAACATAATGATTCCTATCAGCTTTTGCTACTCCAATTAAAAAAGAGTTAGCTGTAACATTTGGTCCATTTAATACAAACTCTTCACATAGCCAGGATTTATGGTTTAATCCCTTGTGTCTCATAAGTCATTTCTTACTAATTTTCTTGACACCAGGTACAATTTAACCTCCTGCAGTATATGACCATGTATTTCTAAGGGATATAATTGGATGGCTTCTACTGCCGGGCTTTGCGCAGACAGTTCTTGTGTTTAAAATGGATTGCCTGGGCTCTCATGAGAGCGTATTGTTTTTTCCGTGGCAGCATCCGAAAGCAGTTTACCTGTCGTTGAAATATCATATTATGTTCTGCTGTATATTCCATTTCTTTCTCCCAGCGCTGTTTGTTCTGCTTGTAAGCTATGCCCAACTACATCAGCCTTTGACGGGGGACAATGCATTAGGACCACTGTACCACGGCTGCTTAGTTGATTACCACTGTTTCTTATTCACATGAGGGAACAGCCCATTAAACCCACTGCTCTCCTTCCATCACTTCCATTTCCCTCCATCTTTCTTTTCCTCTGTGTGTCACATTGCCCTCACTCCCTGTAGCCACAATGCTTCTCATTGCATCTAAACACTCATTTTGCTTTCCTCATCCATTTCCTCTAAATGCAGTTACATTTCTCCGGCCTGCATGGCCCCAATAAAGCCTGTATGGAACTATAAATCAAGGTGATGCTGTGTAGCTGATTGGCAAATTGTCTTAAGAGAGAAGCCAGTGTGCTTGTATCAAACAATCACCAAATAAGAAAAAAATCCCACTAATGAGTTAAATACCTACTTGAGATTGTGGACATTGCAGTACATTTAGAGTCTTTTAAATGAAAAGTGATCCTCTCATGGAAATCCTAATCTCAACATAATTACTAGGTACTTAATATTGTTTTTGCAGTTAATATACAATAAGTCAACATTATTCACTGTTTTGTACTAACAGGGAATAAAGTGTTGGTAAACTGGCAACTCCACAACTAACTGTACTCATAAAATAATTAATACTTCACTTGTATTCTAAGATATTCCTTGAGCTTGATACATTTTACTTCTTTTTTTTCTTTCTGGAAATTTTATCCCAGTTTCCTTTTTTGCAACTTGTGCATGTCACGACTGGTGGAACGAAGGACTGGACCCAAAAGCACGACTCACGAGAAGAGGTTTTCAAAAGAAAGATGTTCTTTTATTGTGTCTGAGAACACACTATGGTAAACGTGGCTAA
>JAVQJD010102723.1:0-49778 GCA_036023655.1 Nannoperca australis | reverse complement strand
CTTCTTTGGCCCCCCCCCCCCCCCCCCCCCCCACCCCCCGCCCCCCGTCCTCTATCTCTACCACATGATGTGACAGGGGACTCCAGAGAGGCCCTAAAGGTCATCTGTCCGCTGGCAATCACAAACACTTGTTTTGATAGATTAGCCTGTGCAAGCACACACAAACCCTTTCGTCCTCACACAGACCTGGGCCGACATACACAGGCACAAGTGCTTGCTCCAACACGACACACACTCAAACCGTAATGTAGGCACATAAACATGGCATAAAAAGAAGGAGAGCCTAAATTCAGCTGAAATTATAGAAGCAGCAAAGAGTCCAGTCTAATTCTGAACAAAGTAGACAAGACAAGCAGTATATAAATGCCCGCTGACAGGCAACGTTGCAAACAAGTGCAGCTACAGCCTCTCTTGTGTAACAGACAGCAGTTGACCACTTCTCTATTTAATGGATTTGAAGAGATGAAAACAAGAATCAAAGTAAAGGTGTAGCTGAAGTCAATGACAAGCCTTTTATCAGCACAAAAAGGGAACATAGAGACATGCTGGACATGAAAATGAGACAGAAGTAGAGGAAGAGCACACACACACAAACACAAAACAGTGAACGAGTGCAAGCACCACCACTGGAACAGCGGGTCTATCTGGCTTTGCAAAGAGCAAGAGTGCAGGTCACTACTACTACGGCTACTGAACAGTGGATAGTGGCTTCAAGTTCATGTGTGTTTATGCATGTAATCCCTATGTGTGCAATAGCATGAGTGTGTCTGTGTGGGTTCCCATATGCAGCTGGCCTCATCATTTATTTTATTTATTTTACATATCTTATTGTAAATGTTCTATTTTGTATTTATGATTCTTGACTTGCAGTACTTGCTTTATATTTCTTAATATTTTTCTTACATAGTCTGTTTTGTGTTATGCACCAAAACACCAAAAACAAATTCCTTGTATGTGTAAACCTACTTGGCAAAAAACCTTTCTGATTGTAATTCCTCCGTCTGGCTAAACTGTGTGTCTGCAGTGTATGCACACATGGAAGTGCATGCATTTGTATGAACATGTGTACAGTAAGTGTGTGTGCAGGTATATGTGAGCATTTGAGTATATGTGACTGTGTGTGTTTGACAGCTAAGTATGTACGTCCGTAAGCCTAAACCAGAGCGACAAGCATGACAAAGATAAAATCGCAGACAGGCCCTTCGGCACAGTTTTCTATGATGGGCAAAGGGCTTAACAAGCTTCTCTGCCAGCTCCTTTCTTTGGAGTTGATTCCCTCCATTAAAATAAAGCATCCACAATTCTAACAAAGCAACACAAAGTGTGTGGCCCATTAATGTGAAGTGAATTGACAGAGACACAATGCCACATGCAAACAGAGACATACAGCGTGATGCAGGGAAAAAAGCGTATTCTAACTTCAATGTTTGTGAGAGAGACTGTAGGTAGTTGCAGTAAACTGGTTTATTTTTGTAAAATTACTCTTCATACTTCTGTGACCCCTCACTGCATCCTCCCTCCTTACACCATGTGTAGATTACATGATGACCGCAAGTGCTAGTGATCATTATAGTAAAATGTCAAGTGCTCGTTTTCATTTCAAAGGTAGCAGCCATCTGAGGAGCGGTCGCTTCTGTGTCGAGAAAAATGTCACTTATATCATGCGTTAATCCTCCTGAGGCTCCGTTTGACCGATCATCTCATTTCCTTTATAACGAAGACACGAAGCTGTTTAACATGATCTAGGCTTCTTCTATTTTTGTTGGAGCGACATTTAAAACCGAACATTGAACATTAGATTAAGGTCTCAATTTAACAGCATACAAAGCTATAGTAAAATATGCAATTTACATACTGTAACATTATCATTCAGTAACAAAATTATTTGGACATGCTCTCTATTTGTTTATCCTCAACAAATCGTAAGAATAATGCAAATGTGCAGACTATTCACCTCATGTATCATGTATACAGTGTGTCTGCAGATGTTGGAATTTCAACCATTGTCATTCTGGTTCTAATAGTGGATATGTAGTGAGTTAACCAGAATAACCTACTTTATTTGAACTTCACAGTGTTTCCCTGGCACAGTTATAATATCACTGCTAACATAACATTTTGGACATATCAGGAAACAGATTGCCATTTGCCACCACGTGAGCAGGCTCTCATAAATCTGTAACAGGCTGCCGCTGCCCTTACACGTCTCTAAATCAAACTAATTAAATATATATAGAGATGTATTGCCTGCGTGTAAACTCAGATGAGCTTACTCGCAGGCAGTGACAGGCGTGTTTGTGGCTGAGTAGGTTGTCGGTGTGAGAAAAGGGCACAGCTGTCTAACTACTACTTTTAATGATGATACTGTAATCTATGTAAGAAAGCGCTTGATTATGGAAGTGTTTTGACCCATTAAACATCAATCACAAATCCCCCTGTAGAATTCCCCATAACGATTAACTTATTAATGACTAAGATTAAATAATTCAAAAGACATAAGCACTGTAATTCTGGGTATACCAGCTAGAGATTGTATGATATATAATGGGTTATATTAATCATACATGAGTTTACCCAGGATTTTGAAATCACAGTGATATGTAAATCACTGTGCATCTGCATTGCAGGCTTCAGTCATATAATGTTGCTAAATAGCAGCTGCTGACAATAAATGTAAGTCCCCTGCAGAGATGCACTCAATTTATTACTACACCCCACATTTATGAACAACTGGCAAGTGTATATCAGCATGCCAGTGCCAGTATCAGTAGATTCTGAGTAGCGATTTGTGTCCTTATTGAACTTGTCATCATGTAAGCCATACATATAAATAACATGATTTAGTAAATCAATTATGCTTACTCATACAGTAGATGTTCCTAACTATATTATAGTAAAACAACTCTTAAGCCTATGGTGTACAAAAGACTGTCTGCCCACTGTGAATTGTATATTTTTCATTGATTGTAAAGATGTGTAGCTAACAGTCTACAATCCCCAATTGCTTTTGTGTAGAGCTCAGATGGATCATTTGTAACAGTCTGCATAAAACTGTAACAACCACTGTCTATGGTGCTGATCCTGGGACTGCCCGAAATGCACAGATTTAAGAAAGCACTAAATCCAGCTGTTTGTCGTGTTTATTGTTGTCTCTCTGTATCAATTGGGTCTGTGAGGCTTTAGCACTCTTGCAAATGTAATTGAATGTACCACTGGAATGTGTCAATTATATCAAAAGTAACCAAAGCAGTGTTCTGTAATAAAGAGAATATACGTCTAAAGTAAGATTCGGAACTAAGATTTGCACCAATATTGTCTTTTAATTAATGTAATTAATTTCATTTACTCAATGCATAAGCCTGAAATTAGAATTTCACTCTAATTCAATAGGTCTGCGGCCCTTTGTATGACTTTGCATTTCAAGGCAGTGGGGCCCCTGCAGGGGTGTAAGTACTTAACAGCACAGCTCATGGTGGAATACGATTAATAATAAAAATGAACAGAACTACCCATCGCTAGACCTGGCTGTAAGCAGGGATATTTGTCAGTGTTGACACGTCCTTAACACACCTTGAGTTGTAAGTATTGAATAAAGTGTTGTGCCATCTCTACACGCAGACATGTTCACATATGATGTCCTTTCCAGAAGCACTCAACTGCTGTAACAAGTACGATCACAGTGTGGGCAAAGTGTGCACCGCATTTACCTCAACTGCTGCACAATTTCCCTCAAGACAGTTTGAATGTTGAGAGGTACGCAGTAATTCCTGATTTTAGGACTTTTATTTCTGTTTATTTTTCTCCTCTTTTGATGTAAACACTATGTTTAAGGTGGATGAGAGATTACACTTAAAACCTGAGCCTTCTGCGCTCCGCACACATTCAGACAAAGGCACACATACATAAACAACACAAAGCATTGGTCAGATGAACACACAAGAGCACACCCAAAATATACACATTCCTATGCGCTTTCTATATATAGTTTGCATATAACACACACACATATATATATATATATATATATATATATATATATACACACACACACACACACACACACACACACACACACATAAATATACACAGAGAGTTACACATCTCTATATAGTGCATTTGTTGACTAGATCTCTGGTCTTTGAGTGGATCGGCTCATTTGTGGGTTGTGTACACAAACAGAGATGTAGTCTCTGAAGGCAAACAGAGAGAGCTGGCAACTCCACCACTAATTGGCAACAGAGAGGCTGTCACTGAGTGGAAAAGAACACTGTAGCCATGTCATCTCATTAGAAAGGGGAGGGGGGCTGAGGAGAAAGAGAAGGAGGGTTAAGTAAGAAGAGAAAGAAGGAGAGAGTCGGGGAAGAGAGGGGGAGTTAAGCTAACATGAAAGCCTGGAAAATCTGCATGCAAATGAAAGGCACATAAACAATAACGAATGCGTAAATACATGCACACATGTGCATTGAAATCCTGCAGATAAATATAGTATTAGTCTGCAAATCAATGAGTGCATTTGCATGTGTTTGAGTCAATGAAAGAACGAAAGATATGGTAATTGCTATTGGCTTTTTTTTCTCTGTACTGTCTTTAATCCAAATCACCACACCACATACAAAACATTTTTTTCTTTGTTTTGCTTTTCTGATAAATAAAAAGGCTTCCAACCAAACAATCATTAGAAGTTAGTTAACTGATAAATCGAAATATCACCCATAATCACCTCTGCACCTGCACGTTGGTTAAGTAAATACAGACAATTCCACTTTTGTGGAGACAAAAACAAATTAGAGATTTATGACCACCAGATTTCCACGGTGTGATTCATATCAGATCAAATGCAATATTGCTAGTTGTAGGCAGAATATGTGGAAGATTCTTTGTTGGTTCTAATATCTCTCACAAGGTTTTATGAACTGTAGTCTTGAGTCAACACAGGTGGCAAGCTAAGTAGTGAATCCCTTATTGTCAGGTATTCAAGGTAATAAAAATATATTTTTTTAATTCAGCTCATGTTGCACAGTCTAAGAGATGTCTGTTGTAGTTTCCTGTCTGGTTGCTTTTAAATTTGAATTGAATTGAAAAATTGGGTGTGGATGGGAACATTCCTGTAAGTCAAAAATAGGAAAGCCATTAAGTTGCAGTATCAATGAACATGAATATGCATTTAGGGACATTCCCACCTATTTTACTATGGGTGACCACAGAATTGCGTGCTACACTTCCCTAGGACATATACAGTACTAGTACAGTAAAGTTTGGGAAACTACTGGTACTGTAGCAGTGTTAGTCCCTATCTCCTCAGGGGTCTCACAGGACAAAGTTTGTGGCCCACAGGATATTCTGACTAGATCTGTTTCTCTAAATAAAATAAATAAAGAGTAAAACAGAGATTTAACTAATAATAAACTATTTGTTTCATTGTGTGTGTAAGCCAACCACCCAACACACATCATTTCTCTATGTTGTCTACAACGGACTGCAACTTAAGGTTTAAGATAACATACACAAACTTTTTCTTGAGAAACTGTGGTTCTTTCTGAGGTTCAATTATTAGGTCTCTAGATTGTTAAAGTACAACTTAAACTAAGAAAAGGCAAAACATATATGGCCTAACTGTATGTTCACACTGTCAGCTTCTCAAGTCCCCTCAGGTGAAATTTGTTTCATATGACATTAAAAAAAAGTTGGATTTGAGAAATTACACGCAGAGGCCACCACTGAGTAGCTAGCTCAACTTTGGTGCATTAGCAGGCTGAGTGTGACTCCAGTGAATCCCTGCCCTTATCTGACATATCTGTGTGTGTGTGTGTGTGTGTGTGTGTGTGTGTGTGTGTGTGTGTGTGTGTGCATGCCTGAGAAAGAGCGAGAAGAGGTTGTTAACTGTCAGATTTCCTTTCCTCTCTGCAATGCATCATTAGGTAGGAACATGGATCGCGGGCCCCTCTCTGAGCAGGATGAAGGCCAGGAGGGACTGATGGGAGGAGGGAAGGAGGACGACAGGGAGAGAATGATAAAAAAGAGGAGAGTAGAAGGGAGGAAAAGCTGCAGTGGATGACAGCAGGGGGGTTACGTACACAGATGAGATGAGAGAGAGCAAGATACAAAGCAGTGTTATATAGACAGGGAGTCAGAAAGAGAAGGTGAGGGAGCGAAGAAATGCAACAGGAGTCGAAAGAAAGAACAATGTTTGATTTATGTAATTCATTTGTGATTTAAACATTTTATTGTTTAATAATGTCACTTGTCTGCTTTCCAACTGTATAGCATGTAAAGCGCCTGCAAAAAACTGTTCTCCAGCACAAGTCTGAGCATATTGCTGCTGTGAGAGGAAATGTTCATTTTCTGTTCCACAATGTCTAACAAATAAGCTCTGCTCTTCGCTCAACTATACTTTTAAGATTATCCAAAATATTCTCAAAATGTTTCATCAGTGCTTTGTTCTCAATTTCACATCAGTCACAAGACCAAACATACTCCAAACCTCTGTGTATGTGTATGTATGAACATACACATGTGCATACAATATGTGTATGTGTGTGTGTGTGTGTGTGTGTGTGTGTGTGTGTGTGTGTGTAGCATCTTTTTGTAATGCTGTCACCCACTGAGAGAGTTGTTCATGGTGGAGGTTACCCACAGTGCAATGCTCTGTCAGTAATCATGGGGGGGTTGATGACTCACTGTCATCTCTTTGATGCACAGAATCACATTGCTTTTGTCTTTCTATTACTCAGAGAACAAAAGGGATGGATCAACAAGGAGAGGAAAGAGAACAAAACAAAAGGAAACAGAACGGAAGAGTGCTATAAAAATGTTTAAATTAAACATGTTTTAATTTTTATAGCCCTCTTAATTTCACTACTTACCATGCTCAACAGATTACTGTGAGATGAGGGGATTTGTGCCAGGAAGAGGAAAGAAATAGATGGAGAGAAGGATGGATGGAGAGAATTGGAGGGGTGAAGGACAGACTATAAAGAATGTCTGCTTTAGATGCAGTTTGTCCCTTAGATTTGTCATCTGACACCATCCCTCAAACTCAGCACTTTTGGTGGAGAGGGACTGCTGAGTGCTTCCCCTCAAGAGGCCACATACACACCCAGCCACACGTAAACAAGCATGCACAAACACAAAAATGCACAGGTAGCATCTTTTCAATGTTGAACAAAAGTTTCAAGATGAGCTGTTAAAGAAATAAATCTTCTATTTAATGGTGGATTTCAACAGGGCGGAGCATTATCGCTAAACATTTTATTGCAATTGCCACATGCCGAAATATCTGCCAGCTTGTTCGCTCACTTGACTTCAATTGATTTATGTTAGAAATGAATAAAGAATTAACATACTTTTACTTTTAGCCGTAACACTAATGTCTTATCCATTATATGGCCGACTGAGCTGAGCACGATGCATGTTTCTGACAAGTTTTCCATCCTTGGTCAGAGAAGTACAGAAACAGGTCAAGCAGACCAAAATGAGCCCTTGGCTGACAGCCAAACCAGAGCCAAGTTCAAAACAGTATCTGCCAAGACAAAACATGGAGCATTTGCATGCATCCAGCAGCCAAAAACCTCTCTGCTTAAAAATTAAATATTCCTCTATGTGGAAAAAAACAGAATCTTTAGATAAAAAAAAAACACAGACCGCTGGGGAATAGAGCCAGCCAGAGATGATAAAGACACACAGCTTAAGAAATGGACTGTAAGGAACAGGAGGAGGAAAGATAGAAATATGCATACACGCAAACATACCAAACAAAATACATATACAAAGTTTCACATATTTTTTACTTTTCATCCGGCTCTTCTAGGAGATCAAGCGAGCAGAGAGGAACAGTATCACAGTGTCTGAACAAACTGTCATCTAATCACTTTGTTTTATGACTTCTCATATATCTTGTGACTGGCTGTTAGTGATTATGGCATTATTGATCAAAGCTGTCAAAAGCCTAAAGGAAAATTGCAGTTTGAACACTTCCTCAACCACCAACCTCTTGTGGGAAGGTGAGCCGCAAAACCACTTCAAATACTTTGGTTCTTTAGCAGTCTCTTTGCAATCTAGTTTGTTCAAACAGTTCAGCCTGTGAGGAAAAGAAATATAATTTCATAAATCCTCTCTAAATTAAAACGTGAAGGAGTGGGTATTGACGGGAGCGAGTTAATCCTGCTGTGAATAGGGAGAGGAGTGGGCTTTGGAAAATATAAATAATATTTGCAGAATTAAGACACAGTATACACAGCAGACACTGAATGCACACCCACATACACACACACACCAATTAGTGCAAAAGAATAAATAACGTGCATACTGTTTTATGAATGTATGCATATGCAGCCAGAGACAAACCCGGCTCTCTTATGTGACTTTTTTCACTTTACTCCCTTCCTTATTCTTCTTTTTAAAATGTCATTTCCTAAAGCTCTATAAATGCAGCATAACATTCATGAGCCAATAAATGACCTTCAAGCATACTGCATCTCCATGAGATAAAAAAAATAAAACAAAAGGCAATGCAATAAATCTGTTTTATTCTGAGTGGATGGTTGACTCTGGGTTATTGCTTTGCAAACCTGTGCAGCTGATATATGGAATGGGTGGAGATAGTTGGAGGGAGGTCGTTGATACTTGATAGGTTTATTGAAATGTCTGTGAGTTGTGCATGTGTAAACACTCGAGCCTAAAGAGGGATGTAAGATGACGCAGCTTAATTGTGCGTATGTACTCCATACCTTCCATTTCAGACCTGGGTTAAACAGAATTTGCACATAATTCATACTGATGGTTTTAAAGAATCTTATAATATAAGAAGAAAGAATTACAACATAAAAGGAAAGTGCAATGTGTGCCAAGGCAACTGTGTATTTGCTACAGACTTGCACCCTGGTCCACCACCGGTGTTAGTGGTTTAAAATATCACAGGATTGTTTCTGCTGCCCTGGGGAAAAGCATCTCCATGTGGTTCTCATTATGGTTAGATTCTACAACACTTCTACAGCTGAGGTCTGAAAATACTTCTCTCTCGACATCATAAACTTTATATCCCATAACAACTGTAAATCAAAGAAAAACGCCTGTCAAGGAGAATGTACTTGTTACCCACATTGTTTTTTGACACACAACTCTATGAGGACTCATGCCTACTATAGGCACCTTATAGTTGAGCTGTGGGTTGTTCTGTTTTCTTCTGGTTTTGGTGGGGTGGCACCAGGGGTGGAATCTAAATCCTGTCCCAGCACAACCTAAAGAGGAGGAATATATTCGTAGGCCTAAGAATACATTAAACATACACATCTAATGATTTAGCAGATCAATTATATCAGTTTATTTTGTTCTATTTGACACCAGCAGAACAGAAGCAGAGGAAACCAATCTTGTTGATTACCCAATCTATTAACACACAGCATTCCAGATATGCTTGAATGAGTAGATGATGTCCCTTCTTTAAATTAATACACATTTCAAGAGACATTACTCCTGTTTATTGTCTACAAGTTATTTTAGAAGACAATATCTGTGCAACAGCTATAGTAACTTGCCATGCAGAAATGTGTTTCCATTATTACTGTCTCTTGTCTGTGGGTTTGTTTACTAAAGTTGCACTCACTTAGTCTTGTTTGGGTACATTTAGATGCACACAATAATGGCAGCACTGTAAATGTGAGAAACACAAATGCATTTAATTGTGAATATATTCAAAAAGGTGCTACACTTCTGATATTCTATTACATATTACCATAAATTATATTCCTTGGTCAAATCTTTAAAGATTAAAAGCAGCCAATAGTATGTAGGTCAAGGGTCAAAGCCACCATTTGCAGATTATAGATAAAAGAAGCCTGTTGAAGAGCAAAAAGTAATTAAGGAGTTGGCTGATGTGATTACCCCCACCCCCACCCCCTCTCCTTTCCCACTATGCTCCTGATTTCATGTTAGGTGGTGTTAGGTGCCTTTCAGGGCCTCTGTTATCTAATTGAGGGCTAAATGGAAAGCACTTTAGCTTTTAGCATTTGCTCCATAATGGGAGAGGACATGAGAGAAGACAATAAGCGCTGGAGACTAAACACATGTCTATGTGCATGTCTTTGCACACATTACAACAGAGCCTTGGCCAGATAAAATTCATTCACATTCCTTTGTATTCAGAGTTTTCCTTAATGACCAAACAGCCGACTACTCATTTAAGTTATATTATTCATTTCAGTTATATTATATATATATTATATTATATATATTATATTCATTTTTGATTCAAATAAAAGATTTTTGAAGATATTTCTTACTATTATGACACTTTGTCACATATGTGTTTTTACAGCGCCTTAGCCGAATGAAAAGGAAATAAATATGCTGAGGGGTTCTCTAGCATGTTTTGCTGTGATTTATGGTTACACTAGCTTCTCTGTCCTCTCCTCTGTGTGTTTGACCAAGGGCAGGACTCCCCCCCCCCCACACACACACACACACAGAGTGGACAGCAGGGCAGAAAGGCCACGGTGGAGACAGTGAACCAGGTGAAATAAAGGCAACATTTTACTGGAGTTGACACAGCTTAAATAAACACTAGTAAAAGTAGAAGAAATATTTCCACCTGCTTTGTTCGCAGTTGTTGGTGTTTTACATATCAACAGTGCGTGTGTGTTAAGCTAATAGTGAATTGCTACAAGCCTAACTGTTTATTTTAGATTGCCACAAATCTTTAAATTTGGCAAATTGTTGTTAACTTGACAGCTAAATATGAATAGCTTGTCACAGACTGTGTGGACTAAAGGCACATGAAGTCCAACTCTCTTTTAGAATAACTCACTACATGCTTACAATCAGGTAGAACATATATGATGGAATAGTGGCATTATAATCAGAGGCCACCAAATTTGGGTTTTTATGACCAAAAGGTTTCTACAGTGTGGCACACCCCTGGAGATCCTGGTGGGAAGCCCTGTAATTCCTTAAATTCCTTACTTGTTACTGCTTTTGACTTCTGTTATCCATCCATTCACAAATCCACTAATCCTTTCAAGCATCCATCTACATCACCATGCAATTGCATGTCACGCATGAGCACTTATCTGTCAGACACCCTCACCAGCTCTGATTTATATCAAGCTACCACCTGCTGCCATGGTCAGCACAGAATAATGTGCAGAATGTGTATTCCTTTGGCAAATGTAACAAATACAAAAACAATTATTTGCCATTTATATTTTTTGTTTGTTTGGCTTTAGCTACAGTAACTCTTCATGTTCCTCCTTGGTTCCCATCATTTTCCCTTTTCTTCACATGTCATTCACTCTTCTATCTCCTGTCTTCAGATAGTTTCTTCTCTCCGGAACTGCTATCTATTTCTGTCACACTTATTTCACCTTTCTATCCATCTTAAATCCTGAGCTCCGTCCTCTGGCACATTCCGGCTACCATTCCTTCTGACCACTTTTATTTCCTTCCATCCATCCACTGATCTTTTCTTGATCTCCCTCCTACTCGTTCACACTTCTTTCAACCTTACAACCAATCTATTTCCTTTGTTCTTGTCTTCCATCAGCAACACTAAAAAAAATTCCTTTGGATGGTTTCCATACAAACTGAAGGAACAATTCTTCAATGCTAATCGACTACTGTTTTGTAAGGCCAATTATAGTGTGATGAAATAGAGCCCAGATGTCGTTTTGCTGCAGTAGATGAGCTACAATCCCTGGAAGGTTTTGCTCCTAGAGTTAGTGTTGGGGATTATCCATATGTAAACAATAGGGTAAGCCTTGTAGTCAGAGAGAGAGAGTATACATAGTATGTGTGTAAAAGCCCATAACTGTGCATGTTAGCCAAGACTCAGAGTCATAAAAAGGCTTCATTAGCATGTAACAGAGAGAGAGGGGTAGGAAAATGACATGCAACATCTTTCCTTTCTCTCACACACAGATGATTTCACTGCTGGACGCACACACACACATGCAACATTCTCAAACAGCAAATGGGATTAAAAGACAAAAAGAAATGTCAACAAGTCCTTCTGGAAGATAGATATGCATTTCAGCAGGGCATTGTGGGTAGCTGAGTGCATCCACGCGCTCAGGGCACACGAGCACATATGACAGAAAGAAAACTGAGCCCAAGTCACTAAGGTTGAAGCTCCCATCCTCCAGAAATAACTTGGTATGTTGTTGACTAAATGTAGAGTGACACATTGGGCTGTCTGCTAGCTTACCTTTGGCCAGCCGGGCCCACAGGGCAAACACTCAGTCTGCACCTCCACCCCATCGCTCTGTCTTGGTTTCTGAGTCACACTCTGTCATTCTCCTCCTGTTTCCTCCTTCTCAGTTCCTCACTTTCTCCTACTTCATCCATCTACCTTGCCATCGCAACACGCACTTCTGTGTCCTCATTCCCTATTCTACTCGATTCTATTCTCAACTTCTTGTCTCTTTTTTGTTATCTTTCACTTCTATTCTCATGAGGACCTTTACTTTTGTCTCTGCGACTATGTCCCTCTAATTGATACTACAGCATTCTCTGTGTCTGAACAATGATCTGGTTGTAATAAAATAAAAAAAATAGAAAACGCTTTATGACCCTGTCTGTATTTATGGCATGTAACAGCATGGCATTCCTGTTTGTGCGTGACAGAACAGAGGCAGAGAGAAACAAACAAAAACAGAGAAGGGCAGCGAAGGAAGGAAATGTGAAAGAGAAGAGGACACCAGCAGTAACATGAGAGCAAAGGTGAGGAAATGCAATGGGATGAGAGTTGAGAGAAGGTGAGGAGAGGTGAGGAGGAGGCAAAGAGTGCTGACACTGAGCTCAGGTGTTTCAGTGTTCTCGCGTCCCCACTGGAAGAAGACCTCAGCTCGTTTTAGGATCAAGAGTATCTTTGTCAAGTTGGTCACGCAGCTCAAAGTCTTACATTCTTTCTGTGTGTGTGTGAATCTGTGTGTACATGTTTGCATATGTGGACAGAGGATGTGTATGCCATTGATTGCTCTACTGCCTCAAAGTGCCATAACTGGGTGTTTCAATGAGCAAATGTCAGCGGTAATTCGAGGTTGGAGTTAATTATGAATGGTTGATCAGTGACAGACGTCCAATTACAGCTGCGGCATCAGCAATGTATGCCATTTAACTAAAAAGCTCCTTTATGCTGTACAATTTGCAAATTGCCAACAAAATGTGAGAAAATGTTTGAGATGTAGTCCCACCTGTTAACCAGAACTATTTGACCTGAGAGCCAGCTGCGTGATGGTACAAGTACAGCTGTAGTTTTAACAGCTTGTTGAAATCATCAGCAGTGGCAGCACTAACAGCTAATTAACACACTCAGAGCTGCTTGTCCTAACCAGGACCAGTTGTATGCATTGCACAGCTGTGGGAGGACACTTGTTGAAACCCACCTACTTGAGGACTCTTTTGGAAGAAAATGACATTTCTGAAATGTGCAAGCAATCTCAACACCAACAATGACTGCAGTGCTGTATTCAATGTTATCCAGATCCATTGCACTTAATGTGATTTGGTTATGCAAGGTTCGTTTTCCTGTTTGTTTTGACTAGTTTCTTTCAAATGTAGCTGTTTTGTGATTGACTTTGGCAGCAGGATGCAGTATGTATCTCCTGCCTGAATCTCCTGTTTTAAGAATTAAGGGAATATTATTAAATTAATCACAGATGTTGGTCTATATCCATGATAAGCCAAGGGAGTACAAGTAGTGAACAAGTAGTACCTGGGAGATGTATCTTTAAAATTTTGTCACTGAAATATTCCACCCTTTTCTACTCTTGGTTATTGAGATGGAAACAAAAGTATTGCCACAATACACGGCCACACCTGTTTGAAATGGGTTGGCATGGAGCGTAGCAGCAGAAGAGGGTATTGTCTCTGCTCCGTGTGCCTCCTCTACAGTGATAGCTACTGAATCTTATGTCTCACTGTCTCCCACAAAATGACAGGAAGAGATTTTCTTCCCTCTCTCTAACAGTGTCCCCTGACAGTCTACCCCTCTCTCTCGTTCTCTCTTTGCCTTGTCTACTTCCCTCTGTGGTTTCCAGGGCCAAGACTGCTGGCTCCATCGCTATACTTCTAGTGATCTGCAGACTGGCTTTTAAATGTTTAATGACACGTTGACAGACCTGGTCCACAGCCATCCATCCAGGAGGGCCAAAGCAGGCTGGTGCAGGGTGAATGCCTCACCTTTCAGAGGCAAATTACAGATGCACATAGACCCTGATCAAGAGCTCCAAAAGGTGAGGGAATAAATCTCCCCTGACAGGAAGGTTGTGTTAGCCTGTATATCCCATATCGAAATGGAGGTGAAGGGGCAAAGTTGGTCTGAGCCAGGATGCCTGAGAGAGGGAGTGTAAAGCAACAGGAAAAGGTAGAATGACAGGAAAGCACTGTGGTAGGTAGAGAGAAGGAGAGAAAAAGGACTGATGAATGGTAACAAAGGGAGCCCAAAGAGAGTACCAGACTGAAACAGACAAAGGGAAGTATGGGAAGAAGGAAGTGTGTGGGGGAAAAAAGAGACTAGAAAAAATGAGAATGAGAAAGCGGTGGAGGATGGTTAGGACTGCAGAGTCTGATAAGGTCATGGAAGCCAGTACAGAAAAGTCTGAGAAACGTATTCCACAGCATGGGGCGATATTAAGCAAATAAAGCAGAAGAAATAGAAATGAGGTTAAGTTATGGGGAAGGAGAGCAACAAAACTGACAGATGACAGACAAGCTACTGGCAGCCCACTCAAGCAAACTTGTACCAAAGAGACATAAGACAGATGGAGAGCTACGAGGGGAGTGAGTTAGAGAGAGGGGGTAGAAAAGGGAGAGAAAGATAAAAGGTAGAGAGGTTTAAAAAGTTGAAGATGTAGGTGGGAGTGAGGATCTAAAATAGAAGAGAAAGAGGGGTAATAGAGGGGGAACATGAAGAAAATAGAAAACATAGAAAACAATATGAAATGGAGTCTGGAGAAAGATAGATTGAGAAGGGGGAGGTGAGAGGATTAACAAATAGGGGTAAAGATGGAGGAAACAAGTAAGAAAAGATAGATTAGAAGAGTCAAAAGAATCGTAGATACCCAGGAAAAGGGAAGAAGACAAAAAATGAAGTGAGAGAGACAGAAAAGCACATTTTTTAGAACATCTCTTCTGACATTTACAGTTAGGCCAGACTGGGTAGAGCTGCTACCAGGGGCATATCCCACTGACAATATGACATTTCCACCCCACAAGTGGCAGGAAAGAAGAGGAAAAAATAGCAATTGAGGTTTCCCCCCCTACCATGACTAAAATATTCAAGAACCAGTCCAGAAACAGAGTTCAAAGGGAATTCCTGTATGATGACAGGGCTTGTCAAAATTCTGTTAATCGACCACAGAAGAGAGGAGCAGGGAAATAAAATGCACCTTTGGAAAATGTCCATCTTGGCAGCTCTTTTAATCTTGTTTATCGAGGTTTTATAAAAGTCAGAGTTACTTAATTTGCCAAGTTGAATACATATACAAGGATACTTGGTGGCACTGGTATGAAAATTGCACTGAATTGAATATCTGCCATCAGAGGATTTTAAAACTGAATGCAACTTAAAGCAATACTGTAAACTAACAAACATACATCCAATATCCAGTTTCCTCAAGAAGTTAATGGAAAAATGATATCAAATCATATTAATCAAATTTCATTTGCCTGCCCGCCTCCAGGCTACTGCCAATGATGGATTTAAGTACAAAGTAATGATGGGCACATTTAGCAGAGACAATTTCTATGGCAACCACAAATTACTTCACCACAAACAACAACAACAACGACGACAGTGACGAACGCAAGCGAGCTCATTAGAGATGGCTAGATGCACCTCTCCAACTGCCGCAAAGCATTATGGGCACGGGGGGTTGTGAGGAGGGTAAAGGGGTATGATGCATTTGCAACACCAAAACCTAATTTATTCCATGCAGACAGAATGCAATGAAAGAATGAAACATAGGAATGAATGATGAGTGGAGGTGCAATGGAGCAATAAGGGAATAAAAGGAAGAAAGAGTGTGAAAGCAACAGTAAAGACTGAGAGAAAGAGGGAGGGAAAGGGAGATGGAGTGATCTGCCTTATTTCCGAGACAACTCCAATGACAGAGCCATTCTTCATTAGCCAGTCTCTTTACAGTGTATATGTCAACCCTGGCGGCCAGACAACTGCAGAGGAGTGTGATCATAATTTATCTATTTAGAATGCCGAGGGGAGAAGGCTACGGTGCCGTGCGAAGCTGTTAGCTGAGCTTTCCTGCTGCTCTGTGCAGTGTAGTGCAGTGACATATTACACTGAATGTGACTATGGAGATAACTGAAGTCAAAAATAAACTTCGCAGAACAGCATATGGAGATGTAATGTTCCATATAGTAGGCACAAAGCCATATATCATATGGTGGGGACATAATGCTATATAATATGCCAGGAATATAGTGTGTGTATGCCTCATAAAAATAAAAAAACGACTACCAGTGCAAGAGATATACTCCTGCAGTGAATACAACTCCCATCAACTATGTCTGCTTTTTTTTCAAACAACAACCAAAAATAATACAGAGCATTCATGTAGGAAACATGCTAGATTAAAGTAAGAAGGGGTGCTAGATACTAGATGCAACTATTTTTTTAATCAACTGGAGAGTAAACTGAAATACATTGTATTCAGAGCTGATATATTGAAGTAGCTCCTGAATAAAAAATCTCCACTACTGTGTTTGCCTCTATCATGCGAGTGTGCACTGATGTATTTTGTCATTTAGTATGTGAATGACTTAAGCACATTGTTACAACACTGTACATGTTGTAGCATGTTGTGCAGTAGTAATTGACTGGCCACTGCACTGACAGCAGCTTCTCATATAGACTGTGAATTGGCCAGTCAATAAAATCTGATCACGGATCCATAGGCATGGTCATACATTCACTCAAGTGTCCTTTACAGTAATTTCTGTCTGTTCAAAGCCAGCACCGTAGTTGACGAGGGGTTCGCTAATGCATGATTTGACAGGAGAAAGCAAATGAGTAACACTCTACGCTCCCACAGCAATTATCACAGAAGTGCCCTTAAGCAAGGCACTTGACCCCCATCTACTGCTCAGTGTCCAGCAGTAGAGGACTGTTTATACTGTAGAGCTCCCAGGTGTGACTCTGGTCCCAATCCAGAGGCTGGATTCTCTGAAGGCCCACAAACTGGATCCTTTATAGGACCTTAAAGCCAGACGGAACCAATGAGATGATATGGTCTATACTCATAGATGCCAAAACTAACGGTACATTCAGGGACCTCTCTCGCCCCCCCATCAAGTCAAATACTTTTTGTTAATGTTCCGATGTTACTTAAATGACAAGAGTGTAAATACCACTGGGAAAGTGGAAATAAAAAGTAAAATGTAAAAAAGTAAAATGAATGATACCTAAGGCCTTGTCAGCTCCTTATGACATTTGGAGATTTTGGACTGCAGGCTCCGAAGGATCCAGCACCTGAATTGGAAAACAGTAACTGTACATCATGCACAATCACAAAGCATTCCTGGGATAAATAAGGTTAAAAATGCCAGTAAACTGATAAATACTTATGGGCATTTTCTGAGCTCTTTGCCTCCCCAGCTCTTTAATGGCTCTTTCCATCACAGTGTAATCTTTCCATTTTCTCATTTTCAGATCGATGGGGACTCAGGGAGAATGAAAAGCCTATTTCCTCTCAAATAGGGATAAAGCTTAACCACATGGGGCCGTCTCATGTTTTCTAATCATGTCAGCCAGACTACAGGACCAGATGAAGTGGCACCAAGTGTAAAGAACAAGTTAGTCTTTTAACTGTAGAACACAGACTAAAGTTAAAATGAATCCACTCTGCTAAAAAAAGATGAGCCATAGTTGTTTAAGGGATATAAATAACACTGTATCATTAGCACAGTGCAAATTTAAAGCCAGAGTGGGAGAGACAGTCAACAGAGAGAGCAGCTTCAGTGAAGTAGTAACCCACACAAAGTGATGAAAACAATGGAGCTTGAAAAGTAAAAGCAATGTGGAGCCTGCATGGGAAAGGTACCCTTCAAACACCCACTCAACAGCATCTGCTGTGTCTGCAGTGGTTTTGTGTAATAGGGAGAGGACGATGGAGCAAGTGAGGAACTTAGCAACAATGTTTCTCCACTTCTATCCAACAAGAACATTTCCCCTGGTGTCTGACTCGAACGCTTAGCTTTGCCTGTAAACAAAGGGCCCTTACAGACACGTTCAATTAATCAATGCTTTTCTCACATATCACCGTGTAGTTTTCCAAGGCTCGCTCATCGCCCCAGGGTGCTAGCTCATTGCAAAATTACCACAGTGCATGGCTGTACCACTTTAGACCGGCCGAGCCCCGGAGAGCACCTCCCACCATAGACAAGCAGATTAATAACAAAGCATTAATTAATATTGATGCAGTGAAACTGATTTCAAGGCAATCTTACATTGTTGGAGTAACTGAGGTTTTACAGTATTCCTGGAAAAGTCTTGTTTATTGTCTCATACTGGCAGGTTTCCAACTGATCATTATTGCTCAAGGAAAGAGAGTTTAAAATAAAGGCTATCTGCAAAATGTTTCCATTAGCATTAAAGTTACAGTGCTACCTGTAGGTATTCCAATTCAATATATTATTAGCATTCAGGATGCACATTAGCCCTTTGGCTATTACAATATTAGCATTCAAGATATTGCTAACAAGTTCATCAGCATGCAGGCAAACACAAGCCTGAGGTTTGAGGCTCAGGTAGCATTAGCATGCAGATGGTTGTGGGACTCTGTGGTGGGGATGGAGGAGGGTTCAGGCAAGTGATTAGCAGGAAGAGCTCTTACTTCACATGCAGGATCAGCATTGGGCTGTCACAGTGCTAAAGGCTAATGAAACAGAACTTGGGTGAGGGAGAAGGAATAACGGGGGTGTGTGGAAGGATGAGCATTGTGATCCTTACAGTGGAGCCATGATCACACACTGACAATGAATATCTCACAGTCATGCAGAGATGCACAAATACACTCCTCTGTTTTCTGCTTTCGTTTCATGCAGGAACGGACATATGGACGCACAGTTTAATTCAATTATGCAAAAAGTAACCACAGATAAACATTCACAAGCACACACACACACACACACACACACACACTCAGGGGGTTGCAGTATTTTGGCAGTAACCAGCCTGTTTACGAGTAGATAATCCAAGGTCTCTGTGATTAAAACAGCTCCAAAGCGCTCCTGACACTCCATTACCCAGCATGCCCCGGATGAGGCAGGATTGTACATATTGATTTCACGCCTCATTAGACTTCCTGTCTAACAATGCCATTGTTCTTCCTGTTTCTACAGGATTCTGCATCCTTCAGAAATGACCAGGTATAACTCTGGGAGGGGACAGTGGACACATAACAAATGAACACATTAATATTGAATCTGGGCTTGTTGGAGCATCATGGGGGAAACCTTGGCAAGCTGCAGACTTTTGACCTAGTTTTCAGTTGTTTATAGTTGGCAAACTGTAGCTCCCATTACAGGCAGAGCATCAAAACAAGAAAATTATTGTACTTTGTTTGCCTTCAGTTTTATTAAGTGATCAATATCAACTGAGAGGGTGTATCAGAGTAACACAATAGATTTTTCCATCTCATTGATTTCACACTATTTATGATTTCTAGGTCATAAAACCTAATTTCTAATAAATAAATAAATACATTAGTGCTGTGCAGCTCCGTGGAGGATGCCAACTGTCATAGTGCAAAGTACAGCACTGTTTCAAACATTAAGAGCAGTTTAATTTTGAATTCTAATTCAAAAGTCATGTTTAGCAGGTTTGTTACATTGGCAGCAGATAGTTTACAAAAACAACCACAAATTGGTGCGTGTAGTGGAAGAAAGGTTGGCTGCAGTTTTTACTCTTATCATAAGGAATCAAAACTGAGTGTATTCATTGAGTTAGGGGAGTTCCCACCAGGTGTGCGAGAGCTGTGCCTAAGTCCTGACTGCTGAAAGATGCAGCACCTGCAGCTGGCCATTACAGAGGCAAAGAGCGTGTCCTGCAACTGGCTTTTTGAAATTATCAGCACAAACTGCAGTTGAGGGAGCACTATTTCTACAAAGCTGTACATTGTAAGCACAGCATTATTCTTTATCAACTTTGATGGAAAAGTTTTCACTTTGTGGTTGTTTTTCCCTGAGAAGTTTCTGTGCTTTGGTTTCCCTGCAGTCTTAGAGTGTTTATATTGGATCATTTATCCCAGCCACAGAGTGTACAAACAGCATTGTACTGCGAGTCCACTTTCCCTGATTGACCTTCAAATGGTAATTGGCAAGTCTGGTTTGGTAGTTGTCTCAGAGTGCGGGGTATTGGATGGGTGCCACTGAAACTCAGCTCTCTCCCTTTTTTCACAGTCTCTCAAGCCTGCTGTTTCTCCTATTCTTTTCCTCTCTCTCATTTAATTTATACACCAACCAATAACATCCTCCAAATCTCTGCATCCTCTACATGTTATATATGTTCTTTTCCTTTTTCTCTCACCCCACATCTTCTTTCTTCTCACCCCCACCTCTCTTTCATGTTTCATCTCGTCTCTCTTGCTCATTCTCTCTCTTCCTGCTCTGTGGCCCACAGCATGGCAGCTGCAGTAGCATGTAGCTTGCCAGCTGCCAGTTATGATGATGGTGACGGTGCAGTGGGGGTGCAGGCTGAGTGATGTTGACTAAATGGAACATTGCAGCACCACTGGCAGACAGACTCAAGCACGCACGCACACCAATCCACACTAAACTACACGCACACAACAACAGTGCCAAAGAGCACAACATCCTTCGGGCCAACTAATAATTCTTCCCTGGCCACGGCCAGGGTGAGGAAGTTGAACACCACCCTTTTCTGCCCCAGTCTCTCACAGATGCTCTCTCAGTGTATAAATGGCAAGGGGATACTGCTACTGTGACATACTGTGCCTCTCACTCAAGCTTGCATAAAACCCGTTACAGGTCACCTTGGCAGCTTTTAGCTTCATCTAAAACACATCAGGAAAAGGACTCTTACATTAAAACTGCACCTGGCATTTGTGAGTGAATCAAGTGTTCTGAAGGCTGCGGAAACACACTGTAAGACAGTGACACCCGCAGCAATGCTCTCCACTGGATGAATGACTGAGAAGGCAACTGCTGAAAAACTGCTTCACTGCAGTAAGAAAAGTCTGTCTGTCTGTCTGTCTGTGCGTGCGTGCTTGCGTGCGTGCGTGCGTGTGTGTGTGTGTGTGTGTGTGTGTGTGTGTAAAAAGCATCAGTGTCTCCCATCCTTTCCTGCTGAGTGTGTTTAGTGGCAGAGCTGGGCAATTTCTTCCCCACCTGACAGACAAGCATCTCTTAGATTACAGTGTACTTATCCACATGACTTGCACATCTTTAAACACATGCGCACACACACACACACACACACACGCATAGGCAAGCAGGAAGATGAGTATACAATAAATATATATGTGTGCAATTAGTCCGGTCACACCAACACACACACACACACACACACACACAAACACACAGACAGAGTTTAGAATGGCCGCCAGCTAAATGATCTGTTCCCACACAGGCACAGTGAAAGAGACAAATGTTGAAGGACACTGGAGGACACACACAAAGTGAGGGAGACACCAAACCCAATGTTCAGCCTGAAAACCACTGGCACAGTGGCTGGCAGACCAAAGCACAAAAAGCTTTGAACCAGCACATCCACTCTCTGAATGTGCTGTCAAAGTAACTGTAAGGTGGTATGACAGTGTTATTTCAGAGTTAACCACTGCGCGTGCCACAGCAGAAAGAGTACGCATTATGCTATTATAGCAGAAAGAAGACATACAGTTTCCCATGTCTTTTAAGTAAATAAAAAATAATTTGAAGGTTTAGATGATGTCAGGGATTTCAGGTTCCACAAACCTATCAAACCATTTCAAAAATTCTTAATTTCACAATTGCTGTCAACTGGAAAATATGTTGTTTTTTCCTGTTTGTGACATGTTCGAATTTCAGGAGTCACAAAGATTTTCAATCAGCTGCTGTATTTGATAGTCGTGGGTTTGTGGGAGGATTCATTTCTTTCCCATCATTCTGAACCTGAGACAGAATTAATTTATATCAGCTGCAAAACACAGCTGTCAACCCCAGCAATAGACAGGGTATCGATAAAGGGGAGAGAATAGGAGAGACAAAGATGGGCGGTGAGGTACAGAAGTCTATTAGGATACACACACACACACACACACACACACACACACAGATGACAAACTCACCTACACAGATTAACTTGTTGTAAATGGCACACAGACACCAACACCAAACCATTTTTAAAGCAACTTCTAAGTGTAGTGCCAAAGTAATATGCACAGTAAATAACCAGAACAAGTAGTCAAGCTGCTTAGTGGCAGCATATTAGCAAAAGGAAAGTTTTCAGCTTACTCTAAAGGCCAATGAAGTGCACTCAAGCTCCAGCAAAGAAAAGGAGTCTGGAGAATAACCAGCAGTCTAGAGGATAGAATACATTACCCTCTCTGCTCTGAAAAAAAACTTCCTCCTTTCAATATGCAAACTGAAAGCCTCCATCAGTTGTGAACCTTTGACTTGAGTGGTTTATGGATGCTTTCAGCTCACATGCAACTATGAGAAAGATGACAACACTTGTAGCCACAAGTACAACTTTGACAATGACCCTAAAAAGATAAATGGTATAAATGGCTTTCTAAATGGTATAACCAGACCAAACACACACACACACACACACACACACACACACACACACACACACACTCTAGCATTAGACATCCCTCTAGATGGGTTCATACATCATATTACCTTTTCTTCTCACAAATCACTTACGGTGATGTGCATGAAAACGCATGCATGCACACACTAGTTGTGTAAAATGATACACTTTGCATTTCTGGGATGGTTTGAATCACGTTGTAATTTGCCTGTAAGAGCTTCATTGTAATTTTTTATGCTAAGTGTGGTGCTATGCGTACACTGTATATGTCAGATGTGTCTCCATAATCAATCTTTGATCTTACCAACTGCCAAAGTGTCAGCCAATTCCTAGTCTCAAATTGTAGAGAATGTCCCACTTCCATTGTTTTTCAGACAGGTTGTCTACTGTGCTTCTGCCTGAGCGTCCAGCCATTTTCACTTTGGCCTGTTATGACCCCCACAGTGTTGGGAAGTAACTAGTTACATGTAACGGCGTTACGAAATTAAACTACAAAATAAATGTAACTGTAATCCGTTACAGTTCCTAAGAAAAATATATAATTAAATTACAGTTACTAATCAAAATGTTGGTGATTACAAAGACATTACATCCAAATATATTCTTTCGGTAAAAGGATTATTCATTCTATCCATTTGTCCCGATAGCAACACTTTTCAGTGCTGGAGATTCAACAATACTTTCCTCATGAAAACAGAAACAGGCTCTAACATGACTGTACAGTGTAAAGTTTGTTTACCAGGGGAAAATGCTGTCAACATCAAAATGCTCGATGTCAAACCTGAGGAAACATCTACAGGTCAGTTCCTGTGACCGCAGTCAGTCACAACATAAAGTATCCGAGGCCGACCTCTCGTCTCACCACGTAATGTAGCTCTATATTTAGCTGCTGTCCGTCTAGTAGCTGTACATTTAGGTTTAATCTCCATTAATGACAGATTTATTGCTAGCTAGCAGCTAGCTAACAGCGCCTTTAGCAGAGCCGCTCCTCCGTTTATAAAGTAATCAAAATAGTTACATTACTTATTACTTTTTAAATAGGGTAACTAGTAATCTGTAACCTATTACATTTCAAAAGTAACCTTCCCAACACTGGACCCCCAGCATGTCTTTTGGACTCCTGCTCTGTGCTCTCTAGCCTGATGTCTTATCAGGTAACTGTGCCTCACCTCCACTGCCTGCCTTGTTTTGACTTTTTCCCGTTTTAAATCTGGAGCAAACTTTTCATTTGACCGGCTGTCTCAGAGTCACACTGTTGCAGACAACAGTATCATGATAAACTATACTTGTGCTAATAGTTAAACTGCTTATTTTAAACATATATCCCAAATTAAGTTATAATATTTTAACTCCTTTTCAAAAGTGAATTTCCAAAAGCAATAATAAGTAAGTTCCTGCCTGTCAGCAATGACTTCACACAGGCAATAATGATACAGGTTTTAAGTGGCTAAACTGTTACATAACTTAATATTTCACAACAATTATGACATTGCTGTATTGCTCGTTTCCCACCATAGTACTGCATGCCCTTGAGGAAAATCTGTGATTTGTCTCCACAAAATATCTTACCAACAAAAAAAAAGTTAAATAAAAAGTAATATAACAATATCAAACACACTGAAATGGTTCTTACATGCATAATCACAGGTGGGAGTCTTAGGATATAGGAAAGGAAGGAAATTACAAAACTCAAAAGGTAATGAGTATTAAAAACAGTCAGAGCTCTTTTCAGCAATAATAACTATAAGCTAATAAAAGCACAACATAATTGCATTACCAATGTGAAGGAGAGACCTCATTTCATTTTATTTAAAAGACAGCATCCAGACTTGAAAAGTTTTCGTTCTGGTCCTTAACTCAAGCAGCCAGCAGCATATAAGGGAACATAACACACACTGAAAATATTATTTTTCCAAAAGATTTTTTTCAAGGACTACTCAATAGCCTAACATCATTGTCCCCCTCCAGCCTTTGTTGTCTCCTTTTTTCTTTGTATGAATAATAGAATGTAATTTGAAAAAAATGAATTGGCTGGATGCTAAAATGTGGAGATGAAGGATCCAAAGTATCATTTCTTTTTAGTGTATTTTTCTCAGAAAAGATGAACTACCTGCTGAACGAAATATATAAAGGCCTTCATTAAACTCATATATAATTGAATTAGCTTATCATTTAGCAAGAAACAAGGTTAAAATGGCTTTTTCCAGAAACAGAGCAGGACATTAACTCTAGCTAAATGAAAATTATGCAGAAATGCAGAAAACTGATTGATTGGAGAGCAAATCGGCACTGGTTAAATTGGTCTCAGTGGATCTCCTGAGGCAAGTTGAGACGTGATGCAACAGAGTGCAAATCATCTTGAGAATCTCAAATGGCTCCATCTGTAGCAGTAAAGGTTTCAAATTTAACGGCTTCTGTACTGCTACAGAGAGAGAGAGAGAGATAGCCAGTTGACATATTTCTGAGATTGTGGAGATTTAGCATGAAGCAGATTTCCTGTTGATCTCTCCTTCAGCACTCCCAGGCCAACAGAGGGAGTAATCAGTGATGATATGTGTAGTACACAGAGATTTGGCCATGCCAAGTCCCAGACCCATCGTCACAGGCAAGCCCCAGGCCGGGACCACCCAGCCGGGGTGCTCTGCCCACCAAAACGAAAGTAACACGACTTCAGGCTATAAGCTTATAAATGGCATGTATCTTGATTAAATCTCAGGGACCTCACGGTGTATTTGCACCCTCTAGGGAGTTGCCACTGTGTTGTAAAATTGGGTCTCTGTGCGGGGAGTCGTACCAACTTTTCTCTCTGACCAGTCCATTGGTCACCGCAGGCCGTGAGCTAACAAGGTTTTTCCACAAAAACACAGAATCAACAGACCCCGAACAGAGAAGAGAATGCATTTCAGCGCGCCTGTAAACTACGCTTAGCTTAGGGCACACAAAATTATTTTTCTAAACGATTGAGTTTTAAGATACTTACTAGCATTCAAATTCTAACGTAGAGCATATGTTTTGTAAGTTGGGCACATGAAGAATTATTTTATCTTATTGTATGATAATTCTTCTTCATAACCTTTTGCAAATGTTTCTATTTTATATTTGTATTATTGACTTGCTTTCTTACTTTTATTCATACATTTTTCTATGCTATGCTTATTTATGCACCAATATGCCAAGCAAATTCCTTGTATGTGATAGGTTGTCAATAATCCCAATTCTGACTCGGATTCAGATTAGTTTCCTCTGATGTTGCATCTGAAGTTCAGAACAAAGAGAAGGAAAGATTTAAACATAATATTCAGAAGTTGTAACACGCTTGTATGACGTCAGGTATACTTAGGATCCATTCCGTTTCACAAGTGTGGATTTCCTGGCATACTAAATGGCAAAGGCAGCAGCAAGTAAGCCTAACTCAGAGCTTTAAAACGTCCCTTCATAAACCCATGAGTAGTGTCAGTCTACACTACCATCATTTTACTTACTGGACGCTGCTTGAACTCACTGTCAAACTAACTTCCCATTTCTAATTGTGTCTCATTCTTGAAATCTTTTAATAAACCCAAGGGCTAACAGTAGTAGGAAATCATTTCATTATCAACATACCACGTCACTTTTTCCTTAACCACCCGCAACACACACACACACACACACACACACACACACAAACACACACACAAGCAGACAGATGGTGACTACTAATGGAATCCAAGTCGTGTGTATCCTAACATGTGTGTCCCCTCGTCGAGACACCACAGTGGAGAGAGGTGTGTGTGTGAAGCATGATGATGTGCCACAATGCGAGTGGGCCTGCTGTTACTGGATGTTCATATGCAGAGACACACACAGGCATACACACCTGGAAAGAGAATGTCAGTGTGAGGCAGAGAGCGTGTGAGAGCTATATTTAGAGTTAACCTTTTATCACACATTTACATCAGGCATCTATTACACACTTTTCACACACACACTTTTAGTGCACACAAAAAGCCACACATTGTGGACTGCTGGGTAGAAATCTAGGTTCCATTTTCAAGATGTGCTTTAACAAAACACTTCTGTGATGTCCACACTATCAATTATTATGTGCAGACATTAATGTGTGCTTCGTGTGGAAATATATTATTCATGAAATACCATAGTGTTTGCAAATACACCTGCCAACGGCAAGTGCATTATATAAATATACACTACCTACGAGCCACTCTGTAGGAGCACAAACAGAGGATCGACTTTAGAGAGTACAGGTGGAGGGAGACAGTAGAGGGATATAGTGGAACATTTTTTCTAAACAAAATGCTTCTTTTCAACTTTTGATTTTACAGGAAATTGTAGAAACAAAATCAATGCAATAAAAAGGCTGAAAGGTGTCCTTTTGAGACATTTTTGGATTATACATAGATTCTATATAAAGATGGACGACATTGGAATCAGGCCATAAACCCCGCCCCCTCCATGTAAGCGAATGGAACATGGGCCAAATTGAAATATCAAACTGCACAGAACAAGATAGACTCTGGCTCCATGTGATGTCACCAGCTCAAAATTGCAGTGCCCTTATTCGGGATATTTTGACTTCATTTCTGTACAGTAGGAGGAAGTGGAGACGTCTTTATATACAGTCTATGGTTGAGACTGGTGTAGAGACATTAGGACAGTAGGACTTAACATACAGTCCAAATGTGAGTGCCTATACTATTTGTGGAGAAATAACTTTGTTTGCTCCTCTGGTCTGTTAATTTATCAATTATCAATTCAAAACATTATTGTTTCTAAAAAATTACAAATGTAGTGTAAAGCTATTTAAAACTATCCAGTGCAGCCACTGCCTTCTAATGCTGGCCACTGATCAGCTCCAAAGGGGCACTTGGAGGTCAAATACCTTGCTCAATGGCACATCAGCAATGAAACCCCCCATGACGATAGAGATAACCACCACTGCATATGTTTAACAGCTGAGGTCATCTTTTAACTCGCTTACTTAATGTTGCATTAGTGTGGTGTGGATCAGTAAAGCTGCCTGGAACTGGCTACATCAGATACACTTCGAAGACCCAGTAATGTTAGAGCACTGAGACATTTTGATGAAAAAAAAAAAAAAAAAAGACATTCCAGCACTGCAGCCTTTTCCCTCCGAAGTGCTGCTATGTAGAGCTGATTGGGCTTATTGTAACATAAAACCCATGTTGCTCAAAAACCTGAATGCAAAAGCATTCCTGTTGCCTTCTGATGACTGAATATGAAACTAATTTTGATTTTTCAAAAAATAACGTTTCCTCAGGGGATGGGTTTTTAGAGCTGTTGCACTGTAGAAGAAAATAAGACTTTAACAATGGCTACATGTCTGTGATGTATTCCCTTTTGGATAACTTCTTTAAATTCACTCTCCCAATGGGAGGGAGGAGCTGTGGGTTCAAATTTGGTCCCAAGCACGGATCTATCTAAACCCTGCATGCTTCATTGATTCAGTAATGTGAGAGCACGGAGAGGTTCTTTGGCGGTAAAAAAAAAACAACAAAAACACAAATGAATGCCATTTGAAAGGGGAAAAAAATGAAATTGCCATGAGCACTTGTCCTTCACTCTGTAAGGGTAGCTGGAATATTTTGTTGTATTCAATTAGGGAAAACTTCAGAGTCAATGTAGATAGGCAAAATGATAAATCTATGTTGTATTGCACTTTCTGATGAGTTAAATCCAAATGAAACAGCATTTCATTACACAAAGAAATAAGTCCAAGGCTAAACACAAATCACCAAATGCAATTAGTGAGGGACTCTGCACTCAGAATGTCTTTTCATTGTGCAAGCAGGGGTCGTGCACATGTTTGAGTGTGAGGTTGTTTGTTTTACACTTCAATAAAGCATAAAATAAACACACAGAGAAGTCTACTTCTAGTCATCTACTGATTTAATTGCGCAAGCTTACACAACACACACACTATGGTAAGTAAACAAGGCTGTTGAATGTGATGTTTTTCTACAACATTCCCACTTGGACACAAATAATCGTATTAATCAAACCCAAAAAGTTACATTTCCTCCAAACTTTCCCTATTTCTGTCTCTCCTCGTTTTGGCTTCTCTCCCTCCCCTTCTCAGTCCATTTTATCGCAGTAGCTTCTAAAAGAAAACATGTAAATTATTATTGTCCTGCACAATGTCTCACAAAACCAACCCATCCACCCATCTTCTCTCCCCTCTATATGTCCTCCTTTCCTTCCCCATTTCATATTCCTCTTGTTAACCTAAAACCAGGCGCCATCACGGCACAGGCTGTCCTCTTGCAGCGCAGCAGTTACCTTCCAACGCTCCCTGACGAGTAATTGCCTTGATTTTAATGACTTTTTCAATTATGTCTACTTGGCTACAGCTCTCGCCCTGTAATCTCCATCATTTTCATCCATCACACTCGTGCATTCCCTTGACACCAATCAATCTTTGATTTCTTTTAAACATATTAAAGCAACTAAGTGCCTTTTGCCCAAAATAACAGAGACAACCTCCTGACCCGCCTCATAGCAAGCTGTTCAAGGGCTCTGAGGTGAGAGAGGAGGAAAGAGCAAGAAAAGGAGCAAAAATGTGCCTTTCTTATCAAAGTTAAACTCAATACATGTTTGGCGCATATACAACACACACATGTACGTGGGAGGGTTCCTACCTGCTCTTTGACAGAGGCGAGGATGGAGGAGGTCGTTTCTGTCTCAGATCTGTCTCCATTGGAGGCTGGCATCACAGGGGGGACCATGGCCCCCTTCTCCTGCTCTGCAGGCTGCTCTGGCACCGGCATCGCTAATATGAACACACACACACACAAAGAAGCACAATTAATCTGTTTGCACAAGTACAAAAAAACAAGTAAAAATTGGTAATTTCAACGTCAATCAAGTTTTAAAACCTACAGTGAGCCTAAAAAGAAAAATCATCTTTTTTTTAGAGGGAGGAGACCTCTGCTGCCACCTTGCATCTATGCAGGATTATCCAATCAATTCCACTTTGATTTGAAACGGAGAAGTAGTAGAATTGTGGCAACAAATAGGACTTGTGATCTCGTTGATGTCGTATGGTCCTTTTTATTTTTTACATGGAGCACCACTTTTGCTGGAAGATTATCTTGCTAAAGTGCTAAAAGCAACACCGAAATCAATCTATATTTGTATTCAAGTAGCATTAGCATTAGAGCATGATTATTTATCAAATAGAAGACTAAAAATGACATCCACAATAATAATAATAAAAAACAATAATGATATGAGTGACAAAATCAAAATTAAATTAACTTTTTTATGTTACAATATTAACATAAAATAAATAAATTAAATCTGAGTGGTCTGGAAATAAATGATTGCACTGTGCATTAACGTTTGCCAGATTTGACAACCAATTTCTATTTATAACATTATTTGTATTTGTTCGACTTGGCACTGTTGTGATGTGGTGCCTTTTATGGTATGGGAGCTAGAGCTATTATAGATAAGCCATGCTTGAATTATCTAGGCTAATAATGTGGTAAATACAACATGCAATGTCATTTTTTATATTATACCAAGATGCCAGGATCTCATTAAATTTAAACTAAAATTGCAAACTAAAAAGAGTAAGTAGAAAATAACAGATATTATGACATGATTATGAGTTAATATCAGGTGGAACTAATCCTTTAAACATGTCCATCAGTCAGTGTGCCCAACCACCCTGAGTCTTCAATACTGTGTGTACTTCAACACACACACACACACACACACACACACACACACACACACACACACACAGAGTGACATGTATCTCCTGTGTCACTGTCAGTATGTCATTTCACAAATAGGGGTCCTCGTACTCTCGTTAAAATGTGACGCCCCACTTATCATAATTTTAATTACTTTATTCAGGATACAGGAAAGTGACTCGTGTTTCCAACTGACTCGTTCATTTCAAAGAGATGAGACTCTGTCTCTATTCACTTGAAAAACAAAAAAACCCACAACGTTTGGGTCTTCAACATCCATCCAACACCGCCATCTATAACACTGCAACAAATGAACATCAGCCCTGCCTGGATAGATGTGTCTTTTCCCTTCGCTGCAATTCATCAGAAGGCCTGGATACACTTGGAGTGATAGCAGATGCATCATTTGACACTTTGAAATTTAGCTGTCTATATATTCACCCTCTTCTAAAAAAAAAAAGCCTCTACGCATCTTTCCTGTCTGAGCTAAGCGCACACAGAAAGAACGATAAAAAGTCAGAGAAATCAGGAAATTGGTCTGCAAGTTTTAGTGAGAACAGACCATAGGGACAGGACTGTCTATACAGCTGCTCCGACTTGAGTAAAGGACTAAATAATGAACTGACTGAGTGTGGGTTTCGATCATTGAGTCTCTTACTTTACAATTTGTCACGGAGATCCAAATCAGCGCAAGCTTTGGTTAGATCATTCTGCATGCCATGTACACTTCTCCTGTGTAAGTTCAGTCACATATTATATTAGTGTTTTACAGTTTTATGCAGGTTTTTTGAGTGCAAATATTTTACAGTAATGTCATTCAGAGAGTTGATTAGACAGACGTTGAGGGTAAGTGAGCCATTAGCGTCCAGCAAGTCAGCTTACAAAGTCAGTTAGGATCCAGACAGCCTGCTAATCAAACTTTCAGTCAGTCTACCAGCCAGTCAGCTAGCCACCAGACAGACAGCAGGCCAGACAGGGTGGTGTCGGTAAATAAAAGATGCTAGCGAGATGGCCTGCAGATGGTTATTTTCACTCTCACTGACAAACACCACTACTGTGTCTGGCATCTCCCCTCCTGAGTGGAGATGAGTCACCAGAGTTTGGCTCCTAAACAACCAGAACCCCAGCAAAGACCATATTACAGGAGCTGGCCGACTGCCGCATTTCTCTTGAATGAGACAGCCAAATGTGTAAGTCGGTGGGCAGGAGTAGACTTAGCTCACCTTGCAGTTGTTTTCTACATTAAACAATTCTGGGGGAAAAAAACTGAATAAACCTACGTAAACGTGATCCATCAATAAGTTGTCTCTCTGCAATAGTTTTGTATTAAGGTGGTTTGGTTTTGGTTCCAAGCACCATCCAGTCGTGCCTGTAGCACTAAAACCTACTGTATTTTGAAATAGGCCCAACAGACCTTTCTTGTCATCACAGGTGTGACTAATAACATTAATGATGGCTGCATTCCATTTAGCTCTGCCAGTAAGCCATGCTAGTGCGCCAGCCTGCACAATACCAGGGCCTCTGCACTGGCACGCCAAAATAAAATGCAGCCGTTATTAGTTACACCTGTTTTGATAAGCCACAAGGTCTTTACCCACTGGTTGTGAGCATTTGCAAATCTAACTCTGAATAAATGAAGAGGGAAAACAAATTCATTATTGCCTTCCAAGTGGCTGTTTTGCATTAACTGACACTGAGGAACAGTGCTTTATGGCATTGGCTCATCAGATAACCCCCATTATCCCATTGCTTTCTGACACAATACTCACAATATTCAGAAAACTGGCAAATATAAGCAACAAAAACAATTATATTCGGGAAGCAAAGCAAGGCTTGAGTGATTTTGATAAGTGCATTCTTGTAGCCAAAAACGGAATCACTGAAACAAAAATAATAATCTAAACCCAAACCCAGCAGCAATGCCATTTCTGAGCCTCTGCATACAATACACATCACGGTGAACCATTTATTGTCTGAGGAAGCAAGTGATCATGTATAGAGAAGGCACAAACCCTTTGTGATTAGTGTCCAGACAGGTACTGTGTTCAGAAAATTGCAACGTAGGCTCACTGTATATCGGCTGCTTTAGAGATAATCCCAGTGGCAACACATTCGCCATCAAATGTCACAATACCCTACCAAACCAATGTTCTTCCTGGACTATTGTCAGCCGGCACAGTTGAGTCGCTATTGAATAGATGTGTTACGTCCTGCAGGGTACAATGGAACAAGAACCTCAGCTTAGAGGCGGATTCTGTAGCTCTGGGGACACATTTAATTGCAGCGCATTCTGTCTGATTTGAGTTGTGTGAGGCTTCCCGTTGAACTGAGGACCAATGATGGCCTGACATTTCATTTGGCTCAGGCCTAGATAAGAGATGAAAAGCTCAGAGAAAACCTCCTGTTTTTGACAGTGTGGTGGAGGACCCAGCATTTAGCAGAGTTCCTTGGAGAACAAAGTGTAAACAACAAAAGAAAATCTCCTTACAGGAAAAAAAAAACTGTTGTCAAATCACAGTTGCAAGATTTGCTACTAATTTCTTTAGAAGTTTACAGTCTGCAAAGGAGAAAACCAAACAAGCAGTCAAGGAACTGCTGTAACTTACTCTGTACACCTTACAGGCAAGAGCCACGAATACAAAAAATACACTATCTACTCATTGTATAACAACAACAGACTGTTCTTTTTCCATCAGAGTTTCTCCATTGGATCGCATCAATTTCAGGAGTCACATTTTTCCAGTCAAAATTTGTATACATCTATATAACCTATATATATACACACACACACACACACACACACACACACACACACACACACACACACACAAACCGAGTACTCATAAAAATAAGGCGGCCCCAATGTAGAAGGCTGTTATCTGTTATTTCAATGTGTGAGATACATATTCAATCAGAATTTAAGTAAATATAAGTATCGGATCGCATTTGGTATCGGCACATACTCTATATTGAAGAAATCTGATCAAGAGCAGGCCATCCCTACTTATTAATAAGTCCTGACTAAGTGCATCAGTAAGCATTGTCTTTCTTTTAGGCTACAATAGATCCTGACAAATAAAATATGGCATATGCTGGTACTGAGATTAATTAGGAACCTAAAAACTATGCTCAATATTTGTAAATTGCAAATTTAGTTCAATAGATTTGACAAACCAATCAGCTTATTGATGATAATTGCATTGATATTGGTCGAGGGTTTAAGAGTCTAATACAGTGTGGAATAGGGTAAGTTGGTTAAAAGGCTTAAATGAGCAGATCATCCAGTTTCCACATTTTAGGTATGATTGATCATGTAAATTAAATCTAGGTCTTTTTGGTCTGCTTGGTTGTTACTGTTTGATTCCAATAGAAAAAAGTACTTGTGCTCCACACAGGCAAAAACACATTCATGCACGCACAAAAACCCAGGTTACTCACGCCCTGAGTCAGAGGATTTGGCAGGAGGGGCATCACTGACCCATGCTCACACCCTGACCTGACAGGCCTCCACACCTGCCCCCTTCCGGCAGGAGACACCTTATATGGACACAAACACCCACACATCCAAACACACATACAGACATATGCATTCAGTACATGCATACACCTTCCTCTGAGGTTCAATGAGGTGTCCTTTCCCTTTACCCCCTGACACATCAGCTGTCTAACTCCATGCCTTGTTGGCTCGGCTGCACTGCCCTGCTCTCCCCTCTAACCTTTTCTTCAGTTTTTATCCTTTTTTCTACTCTAACTTTTACATTTTAAAATCTAATTAGTTTCATTGTCTGGCAAGTAGTTTGCAGTAAACTATGTCCCTTTAGTGCATAACGCAATGCAAACAGGTTAATCATTAATGTTGATTTACTATTTTAGGGAAACTACATGACAAAAACTAAAGCGCTGAGTGTCTCCTAAAGAAAGGTAGTTTTCAGAAAATACATTGGGCATTGGGCATTGGGCTGTTCAGGGATCCACACAATATCTGTGCATGTAAATTAGACTTTGCTAAATTCTAACATAAATTTTATCTACTACTTCTGTACTTCTAGCAGGTATTAATAATAATGCACGGTATGGACCTGTAATATTCATTTTAGATTTATTTTATTAGTCCAATCTCCCGTTCCATTCCCAGGCCACATCCCAAGTATTGCGTGATCAGGAAGCCATTGTCCTCAGCATGTTTGAGTGGGTGGCTCCTCACCCAAAAGCGTGCTTCTCTCCTTCACATGAAATGACACTGTTGAAATATTTACAAGGCCTTGAAATGCAATCCAGGTGGGAAAGAATTGTATGACAGCAGTACAAAAAGAAGGAAGTTCTCCTGGGATGTGAGACATGGTAGGTGAAGCTTGAATCCTCCTGCATATCTACTGTCTGCTAACGCACCGTGTTTTATGGTGTTTATCACGGAAGACATTTTCACATGTCACAGGTGTAGCTAATACAAATTAATGATGGCTGCATTTTATTCAGCAGTTTCAGGGTCTTGGCATTGTGCATGCTGGCTCACTGTCATGGCTTACTGGGACACTTAAATAAAAAGGAGGCTTCATTAAGGAACGGGGCCCTCGTTAAGGTTATTAATAACACCTGTGTTGTTTGCTGTGAAAAAGATATGACCTTCTCCAGACGGAGGGGAGATCTTGACCACATCAAGGAATACACAAGCTATAGCACTGTGAATCAATGAAGACTGTGATAGGAGTTAATGTTCTGCTCAAGCCAGTAGGCCACTAGCATATCAGAATATTATTCATTTCCTCCATTTTGTCAGTACACCTTTCCTTACTATCAAAACTTCCATTTAAATAATAACAGAAATTCAACACACGATATTATGACATGTAATTATATTTGGGTTGGTGAGTATGACAATATAAAAACCTTCACCTACTGATAAAAGTTAACATTCACAGAATTGAAATGCTCACACTTGCACGCATACAGCCCAATTAGCATTACACAACATGGCAACAACTGAAAATATAAAACCTACAGTAAACTAACATAACATCTCTCTAACTTGGTCAGGTATTGACTGGTTAATGCAGTCACAAACACTGGCACCGACGTCCCCATGATACAGAACATTACGACCAGCTATTAACAATTACAAGAGTCACATCGTCATTTTCCTGCTAAAAAAACTCATATACTCAGAAAGATTGCTAAAACAGGAGACTAACACCTGTTCCACATGTCACAATCACATCCGACCAAGTGATACACGTTAAAGTAAACTGTTTAAATCTAAATTTTGCACCACCTGTAGTGTGAACCAGAAGACTGCAAGGTGCTACCTATTGTGCTCAATCCAAGGCTAATTTATTGCTGAGCTGCATGTGCTTCAGAAAGGCGCGATCCAATCAATCCACAGAAGTGTGCCATCTACTGACTAGATGGTGTAATACCACTATGAGTAAGAAGGCTGTATGAAGGCTGCTGTTTATCTACAACCTATGAAGCTACCTTAACCGACAACAAAGGCAAAAACTACAATAGAAAAGTGACATCCACTATCATATTTAATACAACTGACAACATGTGATCACTTTTTGTAACCGGCTGTGAGTTGTTCATGTCTGTGCATTGAACTGTTGAGGCAGGAGGACCTGTAACCTCTCTGTCTTTTACAGCAAATGATTCCTGAGAGGCTGCTACCAAAATCTGATGTTTCTGTCAACCTCAACTCTACTGCACTTCATACATGAGTTATGTCATTTCAGCCCCTCAGTGTGCACCAATGTCTTAAAGCAAGCATCGTACTGCAGCCCAGTACTGCAAATGTGTTTCAGCAGTGGTGTACATTATTTAGCTGTGGCTTCAGTCCATATGTAATTCTCAAAACATTTCAATTTAAAGTCCATACCAAAACACAGAAATTTAGCAATCATTTTGGAAAACAGAGAGAAAGAATAAGGAATAGAGGATATTTTCAGGGTTTTTTCATAAATGACTAGCTATTTTGTGTTTGTTTTTGGTTATGATATAAAATGTAAAAAGGTATACATACTCTCTATCTCTACGTACACAAGTAGCAATACTGTTAGCGGATTCTGAGGACATCCGCTTGCACAGTGTTTACATCACTGCTGTCTTCTGTGTGTCTTGGCCCAACAGTGACTAGCTTTGGTCACCATATCGTAAACACTATACATCTGTGTATATGTGCATAACAGCAGAAGTGGTCAAATCTTCTGTTCCAGGTGTCAGTAAGTGTAAAAATTCTAATACATTTGGAACCATTTCTAATTCAGAGCTGGTACTACAGCACAACCCTCCGTGTAGGGCTTTTATTTCTCTGAACCACCTTTATTAAAAAAGAACACACAAAAACTCCCTGTTGTGCACTGAATACAGTCGGTATTCAGTCAGTATTTCCTTTGACATGCTTAAATAGGCCTAAGAGGAGCTAATACGCTGTATCACATATCAAAGACAATTGTTTCTGAAATGGCTCAGTGTGACATGGCTATTCATGCATATTAGACCTAATTTTTGAAGATGCAAAGAGTCTCTCTGAAAATGATGGGTTCTGATGGGGAGTCTCCTGATCCCCACAAGCATTCAAAGAAAGACATGCACATTTAAGCACATGCACGCACACACATTAATGACATTGGGTCTAAGTGCAGTCTATCTATTGCTGTGCATCATTATGCTTAATCAAAAATCACTCGTTCCAATTTGGTCATTTAATTAGAATATCGAATAAAATTTGATGTCTATCAAACCTGTATAGTTTCAAATGAAATAATATTCATATTATATATACAATAACATATCATATTAGTTACTCATAATTAATGGTCACCTGTTTTTTTTGAGGGACATGTAAAGACTTGATAGAAACGTCTGACTTTCTGCTTTGAATATATTTTATCTCAAGCTGTGTGCACTTCACCCGCATCCTCAAGAGCTCAAATAATTATTATCCCTACCATACGGCTAATAATGCTATGAGTGCAAAGCTTGGAAAATGAAGAAATAATAATTATAATTTCCACAGCCAATTTCTCCAGCCAGTGACTCCTGATTTCCAAAAACTGGTTTGCCTTTCAAAATGATTCCCAAAGTCTGCCACATACGAATGTCTTGGATGACTGATAGCTCCAATTTACCTCCATGTAACGTATTATATTAAACTCTGAATAATGCATAATTCAGTTAGTGCTGCTGAGGGATGGAGAGGCTGCTTGGTGCCTGCACGTAGACAAACACACACACCGCATCACAACTCACAACGTAGGCCCGTGTGGACAAGCACATAAACCTTTTAGAATATGCAGAAACACCCACAACCAAAAATAGATGCAATATTCTCTTGTGCAGAATTTTAATAAACTGAAATGAAGAACACTGAGGGATATAGAATATTTTAACACTCTCCATTTTTGACAATCATTTCAGTGAGTTTTGATACAACAATCACAAAATAAATGCTATATTTAGTGTGACACTGATTCCTGTAGCTGTGCAAAGTGGTTCAACTCTTTCAAAGATGTTACAACACAGGGTGTCAAAGGACATTTGAAGTGTAAGGAACCTTATCTGCCCATTTGCCCTCAAAGTTATGGTGCCTTACAAGAACCTTTTATTTTGTCTTAATATTACATTTCAGTCCGTCTTCTGTCATAAACTCTCCGTCATTAATCGTTTGCTTTTATATTCTTTCAGCTTCTTATTTTTTCTCCAAATTAAGATTTGCAAAAAAATCTATTATTATTATTATTTTGAGGCTTTTAATGGCAAAGCTAATTTCAAAGATGACACAATACAGGACAAAAAAAGATTTTAAAGTGTTAGGATCATACCTGAGCTGCTACTGTATGTTTCAGGGCCTCCTAATACATATGTGTAACTTCTTACTGTAAACCATCATACAGGAATTTTGTGGAATCCACTCATCTTTTGAAATTAACATAAATATAAGTTGTAATTAGTTCAACTTTAAATGTCTAGAGTTTCTAGGTTTTTTATTTCCGAACCAGTTCTAAACTTATAATCAGATCGGAGTTTGCCTGACTTGACTTTTTGACTCAAAATGATGAGCTGAATGAATGTACTGCTGAAAATGCAATACACTATCAAATTCAGTAAGAAACATGATCAGCATATTAGCATTGTTCCCAGCATGCACCACTTTAGAGTTGAAACTTTCCAGAGACCGTTTTAAATGGAGTATAAACCAAACAGTTATGATAGAAACTTGTTGTGTGTCTTATATAATATGTGTCTAACATACACCAAGCTCAAAGTTGTCATAGTTGTTTATTTTGATATCAATGAAAACAATGCAAACCACAATGTAGGTTGGTATCAAATATATGCACACGATACTTTCACAGGTGATTAGGAGCAGTATTCAATAAAAGTTGTTTCAATGACAGTAACCACAGCTGTCGTAGTTTTTAGTGACAAATGATAAACTGACCACTCAGACATTAGACAAATTTTCTCAATACTGTAAATGTGTCGAACCTGTTATATGAAGTTTAGTTAACTTGACTTTGATTCATTCCTTTATTCTAATATCTGTGAGCTTATTTTATACTCAATACACATGCAAACATAACAGTTTAACAGCACACCACATCTTTCATTTTAGGAGATCTTGTGATCCTGTAAAAATATATCAGCAATTATATCGTCATATATAATTTCCATATTTGTGTGTACATGGTACCAGCTTCTGGTCCAGAACACACATTCACTGTGTACACACATTCAGCAGAAATATAAATCATTCATATATATATATATATATATATATATAGATTCATGCAGTTGTGCAAATTTGTGCAAATCTAAAAATAACTATATATATTATAAAAAGCATTTGGTGCTTCTGTAGTCCCAGAGCTTATAAATGTGCTAAAAGGAATAGCGTGAACGTCCATATGCATGTCTTGAAATTGCGAATTGGAGGTTTGTCAAACTTATATTCCTTCGGAAAAATGAACGAGCTCAGATACACCCGGGAGAGGTCTTACCATCTAGAGCACAGAGTGAGACTGGAGGTGGGCGTGGCTCATGGCTGCAGCAGCTTCAGTGAATCAGGAGGCTGGTCACAGACAACTGTGATCTGATGCCTTGGGCCTGTTTTGCTTGCTTTCAAAAGCCCCAGTGCAAGCAGTCAACAGAGACAGCAAAATTGATTATTTCAATCAAGACCTCCAGCTATTGCTACTGTAGCATTTCTATGATATAACCTGCTGTATGACTCTAAGTACACCAATTATTTGGAAGTCCTCCACAGAAGAAAAAAAATATTCAATGGATATCAGTAGAGAAAAGGCAAATATATTTTCAATTTTTGTTGTTGTTGTTGTAGCCTAGAGCAGTGCAGCACATACAGATCCACAGAAACACACATATGCACACACACATATATATATATATATACACACAGTCAAGCAGATGGGACACAGTTAGATGGTTGACCTAGATTGGGTGCCGGGTTTGAAGACATGCAGGAGAAACCATCTGCATACAAAGTCAGAAATGTATGTTCCCACAGTCAGAGAAACCAGGGAAGAGAAGTACAAATTATTCCAACTATTTCCTGTCACAGAATATTGTAAACTTCCCCCCCTGTAGTCTGTTTTTTTATTTTGATATTAGGAAGACAGGAAGAAGGAGAGAGGAAAAACGAGACAGACAGGAGACAGGAAAGAGAAATGTAGTTAGATTATACAGACAGACAGGGGAACCCACCAGGGTGTTATTTGATCCCTGACCCACTATACTGTCTCTGCAGGTACAGGAGTGCAACATCTGAATGGCAATTAGGAACATGGTACTTCATAGACAAGATGAATACACCATCATTCTGAGAAAAAAAAAGATCTGTTTGTAGATGAATTTGATGTTATAAAAATAAGAAGATGGTTGTTGCGCTGTTACTGCCAAATTGCTGTGAAGCATGTCATTCTCCATGAATGCAGACACTCCTTGGGCCAACCACAGTGTCAAGATGCATCGTCTCTCTTAAGCTCCATCACATTTGGACCAATGGGATCTGAGCCATTACATTTGACTTACAAATTTTGACCTTAAATTAAGGCAGCCTTATTAGTCTGCTGGCAATAACTTTGACTTGAAAGTGATTTGAATCCAAAGCTCAGAGTCAAAGACAGGTCAATGCAAGCAGTGACTTAACTGAAACAAAATAACACTGGTGAGTCGTAAAAAGGAAATGGACATAAGACATGTGGTGATTACAAATGCTAAATTGTGCAGTGTGCCTGGAAACAATGACAGCTCGTAAGCAGGTTTCATCACCTTGACTGGCACACTAATAGATACTGTGGCTCATTAACACATCTGAAATAATACTGTCGCCTCCCAACACTAGAGCTGTCAGCAGGAAGGCAGCCCAAGAAGTTACAATAACTCACCCCTCACAGCAACGAAGATGGGGGGAAATAGTAGAGTATGTGAGCAAGAGAGGCCAGGTGATCAGGGGCATAGGAATTTAAAACAGGGTTGAAGATTAGACGAGGGGACAGAGGATGAAAGGATGGCACCGAGACAAAAGAGAGGGTAGAGAGAAGGTGGGAAGAAATCAGGCATTTCCTTTCCTGAGTATCAACTCCTTCTTTTGTCTCACACCTCCCTTTGACTCCCTTCACACCTGTCACAACAATGTGGACCTGATCATCTCCTTCTAATCGCCGACTACACGCACAGGATACAAACAGTCTTCCTTCCTTTACAGTCTGACAGTAACCAAACAGATTTCCTCAACAAAGTGGAAAGATATGAAGAGGGCAAAGTGTTGTGTTTTTTACAGTGAGCGACAGGGTTTATGGGTAACGTGTCCTTTTTACGAAACACCACTTGAATGATAGAGGCTATAGAATACTCATAGTCTCATTGGTTTCCTGTATGTATATTCAAATAAAACAATTTGTCAGTAATTTATTATTGAGTTGACATTTAAACATACTATACGTACACAGTACTACCATGATGCTCACATAGTTTAATACCCATTCGCCCTTGTCACACTTAAGTGGCTGAATGGTCTGTATCAAATGGTTCAGTGATGTCCAGTTCAGATGTGCAGGTTCAGTCCATTGCTCGTGGATTAGCTCCTGCCGTCAGCCAGGAGCAGGCATTAGTCCACTCTCTTTCTCTTTTTTCTGTCTCACTTTTCTGATTTATTCCTTGATCCTCTTCTCTAAAGAACAAACACATTTACTCATGCATAGAACTAGAGACTCCCCCACACATACTGTATGTACATAAAAGATTTTCTTTCATTGCCACTACTGTGAAAAAGACCACCTAAGATCCTATATCCCTACTCATTCTCTGACATCCATATTTAAGATAGAAACTTGCTGTATATGTTTGTGTGGAGTATTGTTTTATATATCATATATGCATTATGACAGTACAGGAACCGCAGTATTTGCAATGACATCTTGCATGAGCAAGAACCCATTTCCCATGGTAAGAATAACCTACACACATGCATGCATGTAATAATGAGCAATATCTCCAAATCCAATTATAGCAATAAACTATATTCTGTCTTTTAAGATAGACAGTGAGTAAAAGCTAACAGCTGCCTGAGGGAAGGCTACTCATGGCCCCCACTGTTTCTTTACATTTACCGAAAGCTTCCTTTATGTCTCAGAAGCATTGTCCTTGACTTACAATCCTGTGAGGGAACACCAAGCAATACGCCTTTCACAGAGAGTGCAAACCTTAAAACATTTACGAATGCACGGAATCTACTGTACTTTAATGGATTGACTTTGCAAGAAAACAGAATAATATGTGCCTCTGTATTTTCCTCCACCATGGTGGAAATAAAACTTAACACATACATATGCCCACATATTGTCCTTACCTACAAGTGCTGTTAAGGATGTTAGCAAGCCATAGAGAAGACAGCCAGCATGACCCTGTTTCACTTGCTTTACAATATCCTAATTATACAGTGACAATTGAGACAGTGAGCAGCTTCTTAATAAGTTATTTCTTTCTTTCAATTTCCAGTGCAACAATCTATACTTTTATGATTCTCTTTATGGTAGAGAGTAGACACACATTAGATAATTACATTTAAGTAATGTAATGGTGGTTTTCTGTTAAAAAATGTTATGCCTCCAGGTCCAGCACAATCCAGATGGCTTGGCTGGAGAAATAAAGCACACCCTTGCCCAAAACCGCAGCCAAATGTGACTTGTTCAGGCTGGGGCCACCTCAAGCAGTTCACAAACCGTCATTTATGTAATTGAAAGGAGTCTGGCTTCACTGCTGTGGGCAACTAGATCCAAAACTAACCTTGGTAATTTTGCTATTTGGAAAATTGATTGACATTAATAATTAGTAGGCTTTGGCTGGCTCTTTGAGACCCTGTATTGAAAATCGGGCTGGTGAGAGCCAATACTTGACATAAAAGCTCCAAATATGCAGACACCAGCTATTTGCTATGAGAGGACATCGTGGCGCTGTCCATGGTGCTGAAAGGCACCACTACCCCAATGCTTCTCTCCATGTGCTCATGAAACAGCAATATGTCGCAGTTAAAAGAAGCTTCAGCAATTGATATAGCACATAAAAGTACACAAGCACTATACACAGCTGAAGGTTATTCATAATAATACATGCTATGTGCTATGTCTATTAACTTCAAAAACTAAGACAAGGGTTTCTGCCCTCAGTCATTTTTGTTTCCTCTTTCAACCTTCCTGAAACAACTGAGCTGAAAGCTTCGTGATGTGAGCTACTGTGATTAAAATGATACAAATTAACTTACGTAAACCTACACTTCTGCTTGTACATGCAAATACACTGTATGAGCACGCTATCCCTCTGAAGTGCTTGGAAGTCAAGGAAAATGTCAGCATGCGTCACTCTTAAGTAATCTCTCACTGATGTCGTCACAAATATAATCTGAGCCACTGACTTTTGTCGAGCACTAACCTGACGATGACATGCATTCCCAGCACCTCTGACAGGTGGAGGGATAGCGTGACTGGAGCGGAAGAAGTGCTTCCAAAAGCAGCACCACCCGATCCCATCTTAAACACTCATTGGAGACACAGAGAGGAAGAGGAAGAAAGTGTGTGACAGATCACAAGACATTACAGACAGAAAGCAATGAGGGTATAGTGGGTTCAGTTGATAACCTTGACCACGATAGTCATCATGAGCTGTCTTGTACGTGAAGATATGATTGGTATTCAAAGGGGATAGGGGCCAATATTTACCCGGGTGTTATCTCTGAGACAGCAGGCCTGAGTCAGTCTGTTCTAATGAAAGAGTGCAGTTCCTCTGCAACAAGACCAAATGGGAAAATAAAATATAGGACCAAAGAAAAATGGGTGGTCATTTAATATCAGTTTAGTTTTTTTGTGTGTTAGTTTTAGATACTGTAGTAAACACGAGAATGCTAGAATTCAACACACAAACACAGAGCTTTAATAAACCTGTCCTCTTCACTAATGTCTTTCTCCCTCTGAGATAGCTTGTTTGCATTTCACTCTCTAATCTACAGTGTGTTGCCCCCCCCCCCCCCATACACCTCCCCACCACCACTTAATAAGTAGGGCATCTACTTGGAGAGTGGGAGATCAAAACTGACAGGGGTCGGTATTCTAAACAAGCTGGATAACTATAGAGAAAAAGAAGGACGTGTGAAAGGAAGCGAGAAAGGGAAAGACAGATGGCAGAAGAAGAAAGGAAAGGAACGAAAAAGAAAGCGAGTGCAGAACAGAGAGGACTTCACACGTGCCCTGCTGCAGTCTGATAATCATGTGAGCCTATGTGAGTTTCAAACACAATCTGCTTGCCCATACACTCTGTATTTAAACTGATTACATAACTAGCTGTTCTACCAAAATAGATACATACAGAATAAATACACTGCCTCACTAGTTTGAATCCAGCAACCAGCTGTAAAAATTCACAACATTGTCCCTCCACCAAAATGTCACTTTTAATTGGCCTTGAATAAAGCACCCACAGTACAAAAAGCAACCACCAGGAGTAAACAAGACGAGTTTCTTTAGCAAAAAATGCAAACTGACATCCAATTTTATAAAAGGAAATTACTGCCAGAAGATATTGTGGACATTACAGGTTAGTCTTGCTCTTACAGTTCAATTTCACTTACAAAATAGTGTTTTCCCCCCTCATCCATAGCAGAGGTTTCTGTTGGCTGTAGAGTATGAGACCTATAAAGCCACAGTGTAGAGGCTGCTCTCTGGCATGACAGGAAGAGTATACCCCTGAGAGATGGATACTGAGAGGCCGGGAGCTGTCGTTAACATGGCTATATCAACACACATCCACACATCCTATCCCTCACAGCCTTGACTTTTAATACATATATAATTTACATGAGGTGACAGCGCTTGCAAGCACACATGGACACGCACACACGCACACACACGCACGCACACACACGCACACACACACACAAGCTATTCTGCATTTACATATAAGAGCTATGAAACCACCTGTAACTAAAGATCAGACAGAGACTAAATCTCTGGCTCGCAATATATTAGGAGCATCTACCTGACATCTTCAAATGCTTGCATGACTAATAATGTTACTGAGAAAAGGGTTACCCCGCCACATCATAGGACCAATTCAATTAAATACAAAATGAAGAAGAAAGTTTGAAAGTTTGAAAGAAAGCAATTGATTGTCTTCATGTCTTAAGGATATCTGATTCTGTATGTTGTGAATAAAAATAAAGTTTTTGCTCCAGGTGTTTCCCCTTGCAGATCACAGTTGCAAGTCATTAAAACTGATGAGATTACGTGTGTAATTCCTATTGCGGCCACGTCCAGTAACACTGTGAGGTGCTATTTTTCATTTTGTGTTTTAAGGGATTTGAAACTTCCAGTTTCTCATAACTTTAAATGGAAGTGTTGTTGTTATATTCTTTATTACACCCATCACTAAGTCTATCAACATCTACCAAATGGGTTCCACTGCCAGCTGTATCAGCATTAGTTTCTTAAATTTATACGTGATTCATTCCTCAAACAGGGCATTTCAACGTGAAGGGCATTTAAATAGATGCAAAATATACGCGCTACCATCTCATGTGTGATACATGCATATGAACAGTTGACACTCATGTGTACAAGCACACATGGAGGTGAAGGCACACATGGAAGACTTGGATGTTATTTTCATGCTCTTCCAGCTGCTCGGAGCTGAAAGTCTTCCCGCTGGTAGTGTTTGATCCCAGTGAGATCCCGTACATCTGTCAGAGGAAGGGAGATCCCACTGGGACCGTGCAGCTTCAGTCCTATCAGCATGATGTCATCCTCTCGCTCTACTCTCCCTCTCTTTCTCTCTCACTGTCACGGTCTCTAGCGCTCTCTCTCCTCCACTTGCTGGCCTTCATCACTCCTTTTCCCTCCCTCTCTCCTCTCTTTCTTCATTTTTTTCATGTGCTGCTGTCTTGTGTTTGCCTTTCTGAGAAAATCATCTTCTGTATGGAGAACAGTTATGCTGCAAGCGCAGGCTTTGCATTTCTTTCTGTTTTGTGATGTAAATCAATAAGCATCAAAGTTCTAATTTGTTTCGAAGCTCTATAACATCTTTTTGTGTGCTGCTGCACCCTTCATGCCGCATCTGTCCCATCAATACCAGTAATATAATAACAGGATTCTGTATGTCTGATGTGTGTGTGTGTACATGTGTATGCAGTGTTCAAAAGTGTGTGGCAGGTGTGTGTCTGAAAGAATTGTCGCTGTGCTGGCATTTCTGTTCTAATGTTGTTGTCCTATTCTCCTTCTTATCAGCCACTGAACACATTCCTCCAGACAAATACTTGAGGAGTGTGTGTGTGTGTGTGTGTGTGTGTGTGTGTGTGTGTCTGTGTGTGTGTGTGCGTACATTCGTGACATTTTTAGCCATAATTGCGAGTTTGTTTGGCAATGCCTGAATAAATGCATAACACCATGTGCAAGTATGTGTGTGTCTGTCAGGGAGAGAGCGAAGTAGGGGGAGATAGGGCGGCCAAGACAAAAAGAGAGGGAGAGAAAGAAAGACAAAGGCATTCAGTGCTCACTCGCTCTGGGTCCAAAGCCCTTGGGTGTGACAGAAGAGTTCCACTGTGTTAATCTCTGTGTAATAACTGAATCACAGAGAAAACAATAGAGCTCTCTGTCCCTTTTCACAAGCCAAAAGGCCTTGGGGCAGCTGGTTAGTCCATCTAACTGTGTGAGTACAGAATGTGTGTGTGTGTGTGTGTGTGTGTGCTCAAATACACATGTATGCCTGAAAATTGAAAGGCCGACGTAGAGCGCTCCGTCTGATCTGAAGGGAGCAAGGTTAGGAGATGTTTCTGCCTGAATCCTGACTCATGCTTTCAAAACAAGTTTCCACGAAAACAAAGACACACGCACACACAGACGTGCCGGAACATTCAATTCATTATAAATCCAATGCATTTTGTAGGAATAAAAAACACAGCGAAGATCAGAGCGTGTTGTTCGCAAAGTGCTTTTCAGAGGTGCTGTGTCAAGTCCAGTCCCCGCTGCTCCATTGTCACTCATTAAAAAGTATTCAGGATATTCTTTCTTTTTCTTTCACTCTGTTCCTCGGAGGTGTGATCACGCTCTTAGGATCCACTATTGCTGCAGGAAACATAAGAGACCTCAGTGAGTTGTTAACCTCCTGGCTTGGCTGTTTCCTCTACCAGTGTGTGTGTGGGTGATAGATGGACAGAGAAGATACACTGCTTGATGTGGATCAAAAGAGAGGAAAAGATAATGGATCACTATCTGTTCACCTAGAAGCTATAATACAGCTTGATCTCCTGCCCAAATAAGACCAATCTATGAAGATTTGAGGGTTTTTACATTGAGTATTTTTCAGTGCTTCATCAGGTGTTTAACACAAAAACAGACATGCCGCCTCCATGTGATGGCCTCGTTATACTGCAGACAGTAAGCACAGTGAGTCTGGTTGTATTCGGTGAACAATGGTTTCCAAGGTAACAGACAACAAATCAGGCATGGAAGTAAACGGAACTGAATTGAGTTGCCAAAAATACTATAGGTAGATAGAACTATAAAACAATAACAATTTTAAGCAACATTTAACAATGCTTGAAATAAGGTAATACATGATCTACAGGATGTGAGGTCACGTCATTATAAAATGTATGATGGGGCTGTCTAGGACAAGCAAAGTCATGTGGTAGAAGTGGTAGTAAAAATAAATAAGACGAAACAAACGGAAACAATTATTATATGAAGAATAAATCAGTCTGCAGCATCTTGTGCTGCTTATTTGTCTTGCTAAATGTTTGCAATTCTCCAAAAAGACCATCAATATGGATCAGCTCAAACACGTTTTTTTCTTAAACCACCAATCACCAACAGCATGTCAGTCTGTCACATGAACTAAACAAGTCAGACTGTGAGGGTAAGAACTGGCTAGCTACCACCAGAAAGCTGTTTGGTTGATGGGATGGATCCAAATTAGGAGATCCAGGTTGCCAAATTGCCTTTCAGCCATTTGTCCTTCTTTTTGCTCTTTGTAGTCAGCAGTACAAAACTGCAATTGCAAAACACCTTTGCACAGAGAAGAAAAAGTGGGAGCAGTGGAAAATGTAGAAGTCTTTAGAAAATCACATTACTTTCTCCTTCGTGTTTGCCTTCACAAACATACTGCATCACACCCGCAAGCACACAACTATGCACTCACTATATTACTGCTAGACACTACGTGTAGGCTTCATGTTCATTTTTGCTGAGATAAATATCAAAGTTTTTACCCTGGTCTGGATCGATTGTGATTGGCTGGAGGCTGTTCATTGTGTTTGTTTAACATCAAGTGAAATTAGACACCTCTGAATGAATGAATGCACTTGCTTACATCAAGAAGAAAATGGATTTTCTTTTGTCTGCCTTGTTGTCCCATTCTATCCAGAGCTTAGCAACAAGGAAATGCTTTGCAAATAGCAACACAGAATAACTATGAATACCCTTTAGAGTTCATTTTATCTGCCTTTCTACTTTCTGCTATATATACTCCACAACACTTGTACCCTGCCTTTCAATAAAAGTATTGATTTTGCTTTGACCACAGGTTTGCCTCAGAGACTTGAGCAATCACAAGTAACTCTGTCTTGTTTTCAGAATTCTGTCACCCCCTCACCCATATGTCTGACAGACTGCTACTATAAAAATTTGAATTTCAAATTCATATTCCCCCTCCAGCTGCTCATAACGACCCGGCTTTAATGATAGATCAGTTCCCTCCTCACTAGGCCACAGGTAATGAGATTTTGCCTGTCTGTGTATTCCTACACAGGCCTTTGTCACATAAATGAATGAATGTAAAAAATAAATATGAATGAATATGAAAAAAATATATAGCAACCAAGCCAAGAGAATGAGATTTAAAGGATTTCTAAAACATAAAAAATAAATTTCTTGAAAAAAAAAGACATTTTTTTTTGTATGGCCAGAATTACAGCATGCTCTGCACATTCTAAACTAAAGCCACTCCACCACCCACACTCACTGCAACTGCATACAGCATCTAGAGTCACATTACTCAATTATTGATCAAACAGAATCAGTACTTCTTCTAGCTGTACTTTGATGTACACCTCACAAATTTAATTCCCTCACTCGACTGGCCCATATAACCCCGTCCCTGCATTAGGTCAGTGATCTCTATGCTGTCATAGCAACCAAAGAACACAGCTAATAGTTTCCATGTCTTCTTTACAACTGGGCCTCGATGACACCTTTGGCTCTTGCTGGTAACCCTGACCCTAGATTTACCCTGCAGTGTATGTGACACAGACAGAAATACACTGGGTGGATATCTTCTCAACTTCTGCACTGTCTGGAATAGAGTCACTGTGTGTGCACACACAGACACAGCATGGAGCCGTCCTCACTCAGCCACCACCAGTCAGCCGACAAAGAGTGTCCACCGCTGGGCATCAGGCTGAGGGTGGTGAGCATTCACTGGAGAAGCTGGTGGAGACCTCTCTCTGGCCTCCTGCTGTCTTAGTGAATGCGCCACAATGGGAGTAAAAGTAACACTGCCTGACTAACCACCAATGGAAATTCAATTTGCTGCACAGTGTGGCTGCAGAACATCCTACGCTGTATCCAAAACAGAAATGTGTGTACTTGTAGTATACATCCGTGTGTGTGTGTGTGTGTGTGGGGGGGGGGGGGGGGCGCAACCTTGTTTTAATTTTTTAAGTGCCTTTACAGTTTTTAATTAAAAAAAATTGCACCAAAAAAACAATATTGTGTGGGTAAAAAAGGGTTTTAAAC
>JAVQJD010102720.1:0-10923 GCA_036023655.1 Nannoperca australis | reverse complement strand
TTTTTCCCCTTGGCATGTGTCAGTTCGTTTTCGTCGTTTTCCAGGAAACCACATCTTTGTACCTCCAGGAATGAGAGTGAGTTTGTGTATTTATCTTACCTGTATTATATAGGACAGTTCAGGAAGATAGTTTTTGTTTTGCTGTCACATTAGCCTTTTGTTTTGAAGTCTGCCTTTTTGTCCTCTAATAAAGAGGTTTTTTTGGGTTCGACACGTCCGCGTCTGAGTCCTCCTTTGAGTCGGCTACAAGGCCATCCCCTGACACTCATGCGGCCCCTTGTAAAAATGAATAGCCCACCCCTGCTGTAGAGGCTGTAAAAGGAGGAGGCTGTAGGTGGGCGAAGCTACAGATTGCTGTCAGATGCTGTAGGTGGAGTAAGCCTAATTCATTCTGTTATGGGATTCCTTATCTGACTGCTTACTTGTTTGGGTTTTGCTACACTCACAGACTTGCTTCCAATAAAGACCAGGTTCTTCCTGGACTGTGACACCCCTTGAGTGCACATCAACGGGTCCTTTCTGCAGAAAGCTTAATAAATACTCAAAACACTTGATTCAGTGATTCAGAGACTCTTAATTTCCAGATTGCCACCACAAGGTGGAGGAGCTGCAGGTTGCTGTAGAGGCTATCCAGGAAGGAGGCTGTAGGTGGAGGAAGCTGCAGGTTTCTATCAGATGCTGTAGGTGGAGGAAGCTGTAGGTTGCTGTCAGACCCTGTAAGTGGAGGAGGTGCAGGTTGCTGTAGAGGCTGTAAAGGGAGGAGGCTGTAGGTGAAGGAAGCTGCAGGTTTCTGTCAGACATAGGTGGAGGAGCTGCAGGTTGCTGTCAGATGCTGTAGGTTCCTGTAGAGGCTGTAAAGGGAGGAGGCTGTAGGTGATGGAAGCTGCAGGTGTGTCAGACATAGGTGGAGGAGATGCAGGTTGCTGTCAGATGCTGTAGGTTCCTGTAGAGGCTGTAAAGGGAGGAGGCTGTAGGTGGAGGAAGCTGCAGGTTTCTTTCAGACGCTGCAGGCGGAGGAAGCTGCAGGTTGCTGTCAGACGCTATAGGTGGAGGAGCTGCAGGTTGCTGTAGAGGCTATAAAGGGTGGTGGCTGTAGGTAGAGGAAGCTGCAGGTTGATGTAGGTAGAGGAAGCTGCAGGTTGCTGTAGAGGCTGTGGAGGGTGGAGGAAGCTGCAGGTTGCTGTCAGACGCTGTAGGTGGAGGAGCTGCAGGTTGCTGTAGAGGCTGTAAAGGGAGAAGGCTGTAGTACACTGTTTTAACTAATAAATTATTCCATATAGTTTGGGTGTCTGTAATTGTGGTGATGGATTGCTTTACTGTAGCACTCTGTGTTCCATGTAGGGGTAGTTGTGGAGTAAATACAGTTCATCAAATTAATATGAAGGAGTTTGTCAATCTGCTTCTGATGGGCCAGATTCAGCCAGTGTAGCTGACCTTAAAGACACTCATAAATACACCGACATGTATCAAGTTAAGGAGTTTGTGAATTCTTAATGCAAATTAAGTAATGTCCACAGTTTCCTAGCACTGAATTGTTTGTGTTTGTTGGTTTTTATGTGTTGATCCTTTTTGTGCTACATTGAGCAAATTTAAAAAAATGCTCCGCAGTTCATATTAGCCTAGTCTACAAATGGTTATTCACCACCGAATCTTTTCAACATATGTTTCAAGTCTTCTTATTGTATAACATGGTGTGTGGCAAGCATACCTCATAGCACTATAGACAAAGGGCTGTATGGCACCTTCAGACAAAATATAAAACATAAACTCAAGCGTAATCACAGGGAAAATGTTATTTGTAAAATATGTATATTAATATTAATTATTAATTAATTATTAATTATTAATAGATCAAATGCAGAGCATCAAAAGGATACCTACTGTCCTTACTATTGTTGCTGCATCATTTGACAATGACATTGAATGCGTGAATTGCATTTGTTTGTTACTAATTTCTTATTTACAATGAGATCTGTAAATTACAATCTATTAAAAGTTGGTTTACATTTTATATAATGAGATTGACCTGTAAATGAGTTCGTCTTCAAATGAAACAAAGTAACAAACAGTGCTTTAGTTCTTCTACTTTTTAAAAAGAGATCTTTCATCAATCTTTAAATGTAGCTAGCTATTTGACTCTGCTGGTAGCAGATGAGGGTATGAGCTGAATTCCTGCCCTTTCACAGAAATACAACATTATCTCTTTTATTCAAGAACATGGTATTTGTATCATTTATTTATATTAGTTGTATATTTACAGATCATATGGACATGGCTTCTTAGATTTCTTTTCAGAAATATAAATATTTCCTAAATTAATTAGATATTCTGTTCCAAAGCCATATAAAGTTCTGTAGATTAATCTTCAATTTGGATTACCTGCTTTATTTTCATTAAACCACATGATTCTTAAATACCAATGAGGAAAAATTGACGTTACTTCAAAACCTTTTGTTTAAAATTCCAAAACAGAGAGTAAGAAGGACATTTAAAAATGACAGCTCTCACTGTCTGCAGGCAACACAGACATTAACTTAACTTCCATTCGGTGGCCAGAGGCTGCACAGTTGAATGTACTGTGTAAGTGGATAACGTGGCATCTTGTCCATATTTGTATATTGACAGTGCTTTTTTGAATGGTATCTTTCTTTACTAATTTAAAGCATTTTGATGTCCACATAAAATATATTTCATAGAGAAAAAGCACCTCAGCAAAGTATCTTGACAATAAAATCGAAGATATATGGTGAGCAGCGCTGGAGCCTAGCCCATAGCTTTAACGGTACCATATTCGGCCAATAGGTGGAAACAAACACATTTAGTCTGAAACTGCTTTCAAGAGATGCACATCGAGCCACTGTTACTGTGGACCTCCAACATTGCCACCAGGGGGTGTATTACCTGTATGTGAAATAAGAGCCCCCACCACATGGAAGGACTCCAAAAGTACTGCCCAAATACAGTATGTAATGTTAATGGAGGTTTGGTGGCAATAAAGACGCTGTGTACTGTACTAATATGCAACATCAGTCTATCAGTACAGGAGGTTTGGTTGTTGTTGGAAAGAAATGCCTTGATAGGTCATAGTTTTGGTTAATTTTGTCACTGATGGCAGGTAGTTTTGCCATTGAGCATCTTCATGAAAAAATTATAGCAAACAATAATCCATTACATAATTCAAAGGCTCAACAGACTTTCCAAGACATGTAAAACATTATGTTACCATGATCCATAAAAGTTTCAAATGTGAAGTTATGCTTAGATAGCTTATAGCGTGAATGTAATGTACAATATGTGGGTAGTGGGTGGAAACAAATGACCTTCTTTGTATCAAATCAGCCGTACAAATGTACCAGCTACCAATGCAGCCCTTGGAGTCAGTCAGAGAAGCATGCAAATTACTTTTAAGAACTGGAAGAGCCTCTATTTCATGACTGGGGGACAAATTCATAAATGTTGCCTTATATAAAATGTGTACTAGGATAGAAAACCTTTTAAATGTGTGTGAGAATGAAGGGATGAAGAGGAGGCACATTTCTGACAATACTTATCGTAGTATTGTTTCTTTGTCTTGTTTTTTTTATTTTTCTTTATTCCTATGAAAGCAACCTTTTATTTGATGAAGAAGAAGAATGTCTTTATTGCCACTGTACAGGTACAACGAAATTAAGAAAATGCCAATGTTTAAGGTGCTAGAATAATAAATAAATAAAAATAATACTAAATAAGCCATAAATAAAAACATCACACACACAAACATTAACATTCTGCAGATATTGCACAATCACTTGATATTGCACCGGGAATTAATTTTCCAAGAAAATGTTCAGATTTTGTTTAGTGTAGTTATAGCTCTGGCATAAAAACAGTTCTTCAGCCTATTAGTCCGTGCTTTAATGACCTGAAACGTCTGCCTGAAGGCAGCAGTTCTAAGATCAGATGTCCTTGGGTAGGATGGGTCCATGAGAATATTTTGAGCTTTCCTGAGACAGCGGAAACTGTACAGATCGTCCAGGGAAGGTAGAGGGCAGCCGATAATCTTTTGGGCTGTGGTGACGACCCTCTAGAGCGCTTTCTTGTTTGCAGCTGTGCATCTGGAGAACCACACACAGATGCAGTCAAAGTCAAAATGCTCTCTATGGAGCAACGATAAAAGGACACCAGCAGATTTTGTGTAAAGTGGTTATTCCTGAGTACTCTCGGGAAATGCAATCAATGTGCCTTTTTGTTTACCCCTCGTTTCTGTGATTGGGTGGGTGGGAATAGGACATTTAGGCTGTTCCTTGTTCTATTTCAAAATAAAGGTTTGACTCAAGAGCATTTACAGTATCGTTATTCAAGAAATACAGGAGCTAACAGTAAAGTTGGACGACTCACGTAAATAAGGTGAAGCTCACTAATGGTGAGCAAACCGATGGATGTTGGACGATTTGGGGGGGGAAATAATCCATGGTTATTTACTCAGAATGCAACACAATGCTCGTGAAGCAATAAATAAGACGTCTCTGTAGCCTGCAGGCTGCTGCTCGGGTGGGCGTGCCTTGTTCATTCATAAAGCGTCACTACAGAAAAGGATATATAAAACTCAGCCGCAGCAGATTAGGGTTAGTCGTATCACGTAATCAGGTGTAAACTAGTCTGACAGCAGCGCTCAGATCAGTCATGCTCCGTCCTGCCAACAAACTCCAGCTCCTCGCGCTCCTGCTGCTGTTGAGCAGGTACTGCTCAGCTGTTCACAACGACGCCACAGAGTCAGTCAATACTCAGCCGGTCCACGCCACTGAAGACAAGCTGGCAAATGAAGACACAAACCAAGCCAGGAACGGCGGGAGGCGGCTGGCTGAACCTGTGCGTAATGGTAAGTCCAAACGCTTACGCATGACGTAGTGATATTACATATACATACATTATGAGGTTAATTTTTTGTCTTGTCCATCTAAAGCGTAAAGCATATTGTTTTAAACTGATGTCTGGGTGACTGCTGACCACAATGAAGAGATGACACGATCCTCTCTTAGTGCAGTGCTGCATGTGGCAAACTTGGCAGGTGCAGCATATGTATTTTCAAAGAGACGTGAAAAATTACATTAGTAAGTGTTCAGCATCAGTGCTCATGTAAGGTGACTGCAGCATAACAGTAACTCATCGTTATTTAAAAGTCAACTCTTTAGACTCCAAATTGGAACTTTGGAATGAAGAAGGAAAGAAAGAACCAGAGGGATTGCACTGGCAAAAAAGTCCCATGTCGAAACAGACATTTGTGGGTTTATTAAAGTTTATTTATCCATGGCAAGCACGCAAACAAAGTACAAAGAATCTACAGCTCCTGCTGCCATACACATGCTGGTCCTACCTGCCTACAAACCTGAGGTGCCTATTGTGCTGCCCAGTTCTTACATAATAAAACAAAATGGATAAAAAGCAAATCAATCTTATTTAAATGAAGAAAATATCTGGAATAAATTCTACACTTAATAAATAGTGCAAATTTATTCAATTATAAATAGCTCCTACAAGCCCTTCACATAGAGATGTAATTCAGGCCAATTTTATTTATGACACATCTAATACACAGTAGCAATCCAAGGTGCTTTACAAGTTGCATTAAATAATTAGAACAGAATAAGACAAAAAAATTAATGAAAGATATCTCCTTGAAAGTAACAAAGAAATAGTAACAGTAAAAATCAAAGTGGAAACAAAAAGATTATTAAAAAGATATCATCTCGGTGCTTATGTGCTTAGGTGTGTATGTTAATCTGACAACGAAATGCAGTTTCCCATGTTCTGTGTTGAGTCTAGAAACAGTTTCCCTGAAGGGTTCATTATTAGACAGCAAATATAATTAGGTCTCAGCACTTTAAGTGATTTCTCAACAACTAGCAGTATTTCAGATCAATTCTCTGACTAATGCAGAGAGTTAAGAACGGGTGTTTTCAGTTCTCTGGCAGCTGCATTATGAACTAGTTGTAATTGCCAGAGACCTTTTGTGGTGAAAAGTGGTGGGGACAGGGCTCAGAAGAAAAAACATTTTTTAAATGGTCTTCAATATCTATGATTTTAAGCAATGGTGGGGTGTATGAGTGCAGAGAAGATCTTTATGTTTTCCTGTTGTGAAAATAAAATCGTTCTCACATTTCTTGATGCAAGCTATTTTTCAGAACATGTTCAACAAATTATGCTTTTAAAAGTGATTGGGACAAAATAGACCCTTTCAAAGAGTGGTGGGGATAGCGGCCCCACTGTAAATGACACCTATGCCAGAGACAAGCCTAACCCAGTCAAGAATAATCAGCATTTTAAGATCCTGCTTAGACATGAGTCCTCTTACTCTAGCTGCTTTTAGTGCCTGGTATGAGTCACTCCCCACAAACTCTGGATCCTGCACTTCACATAATGCAACTTAATAGCATATATCTTTCAAACTACACAGACTCAGTTTGTAATGTAGACTTTTTGTTAAAAATCTGAAATGTCAAGCTTAAGCTGAGACAACTGATGACACCACTAGGACATCATCAGGGTTATGTCACACAGAGCTCCTCCAGAGCCACAGAAGACATTATACAACTGGTTTTGTACACCTTACAAATTAACTTCATGTGTAAAATTGTTGAGTGCCCCTTTAATACGACTGTTAAGATTTACTGAGAAGTATTTTAGTCCGGTTTTGCAACCAAAGTGAAACAGTAGCAGTATAAACAGAGCATACGTACATGTAATTCATTTTCCATGTCTAAGGCCCAGACCAGAGCCAGGTGGGCTGCAGGGAGCTGAGGTCCACAAAGTACATCTCTGATGGCCAGTGCACCAGCGTCAACCCCATTAAGGAGCTGGTGTGTGCTGGAGAGTGTCTGCCAGCCCATCTGCTGCCCAACTGGATCGGGGGTGGGGGTACCAATAGGAGGTACTGGAGCCGCGATGCCCAGGAGTGGCGCTGCGTCATTGACCGGACCAGGACCCAGCGGATCCAGCTGCAGTGCCAGGACGGTAGCTCCAGGACCTACAAGATTACTGTGGTGACCTCCTGCAAGTGCAAGCGCTACTCCAGACAACAGAATGACTCAGGACACAAGGGCACGTCTGTCCACAGTGGTAAACAAAGGAAAAATCAGAGGAAGGCTGGACGCCCTGAGGGGAGAGCCGAGGGGCAGTCTGACAATTAAAACCCATGTAGTTTATGGATGAATTACAATAATAACCAATACAAAGTCTCATGTCTGTGTGTTAAACCCAACCCAAACACCTGGTAGTATTAATAAAGTTTAGTTACGTACTAATCTAGTAGAAAGAATGGAAACTGAACGTTGGTTTAGAACCCTCTCAAATCCCACAGCTCTTCCCGTCTAGTAAATGCCAGTCCGAGGTTCACTTTTGTTTTTCCTAATTTTTTATCACTCTCCCGCTTCACCTTCTTTGCCTCGTCCGTCACAACAGGATTCTTTTTCTTTTGTCAGGCAGTTTCCACAGTTACTCTGGTTGATCTGCCATTTCCGCTAGGATAGCTACCAACAGCTACTGGGTTAAACAAAAGTGTCATCTTTTTTAGGAACTTTATTGAAACAATTATACAACAGGTTTACAATGCCAAGTAAAATTGCTATCCTCGTTCTCTTTATACATCAAAGGCTATGCTCTTTCTGCTTTGGTTATGCAATGGTTGATGCACTTCCTTAGTGCAGACCGAATGAATGTGAGGATTATAGGAAACCAGTCTAAACACCAATGGTGTCATTATTTTATTTCCATTACATTGTGCAATCAACATTTACTTCATATTGGTAAATGAAATCAAACCAAACCAAAACCTCTAAAGCTCACCTAATTTGTGAATTTTACTACAGTTTTTTTCTACTTTGTACAGAGCCAGGCTAGCTGTTTTCTCTTGCTTCTCGTCTTTATGCTAAGCTACGCTAACTACATCCTGACTTAAAATGAACTATTGAACTATTCCTTTGATATGAACCAACTGTTAACTAGCCAGCATGGTTGATTTGTAAAGCAAGTGATGTTCATTTTATAAGGAACATTTTAGAAAATATGACACAGTCAGAGAAGTCTGCTGTTCAAAGAAAGGACCTGGATGTGCTTGTCTCATGTCCCAAAATATAAGACCTGTTCTTTTTGTGCTGTTTTTTCTGAATTTCTGGAGTTTTGTCACTCTGCTTTCTGATTACACTGGGACTGGCTAAAATACCTTAAATATGCCAGAAAATCTAGGGGGTCAGCATCAACAATATTGTGATTATTTTAACCCTCCTAGAAATTACGTTTATATTGCTAAATTCTTTTTTCCAATTACATTGTGGTAACAAACATAAGCAGTGGCTGGATTACAGTATATTTATAGGCAACGTATTTTTGAGTGAATGAAGAGCAATATTGATAACCTGCAACGGAGGCTCTGTCACCTCACCTCTATCAGACATTTTATCAGAAGTAGATCTGAACAGTAGCAGTACAAACAGATAGTGCTACATAAGAATAAAGCAGATTATACATACATGTAATTCAGTTTACATGCCAGATACATTAAATACAAATATTTCATCATTATGATAATAGAAAACCCAATTACGTTTCCTTCAAAACATATTTGCTGTTGCAAATGAGTTTCTAGGAGACATTTTAATGTAGTCCGTTGCATCCCAGTTAGTTGCTTTGTATGTGTTGCTTTTCATGTTGCACTCTACCTCGCTTGAACTATTCAGTCTTTCACATTTAGTATATAACTGCTTTCAAGAGATGCACATCCAGCCACTGTTACTGTGGGCCTCCAGGGGGTGTATTACCTGTATGTGAAATAAGAGCCCCCACCACACAGAAGGACTCTAAAAGTACTGCCCAAATACAGTATGTAATGTTAATGGAGGTTTGGTGGCAATAAAGACGCTGTGTACTGTACTAATATGCAACAGTCTATCAGTACAGGAGGTTTGGTTGTTGTTGGAAAGAAATGCCTTGATAGGTCATAGTTTTGGTTTATTGTGTCACAAATGGCAGGTAGTTTTGCCATAGAGCATCTTCATGTAAAAATAATAGTAAACAATAATCCATTACATAATTCAAAGGCATAACAGACTTTCCAAGACATGTAAAACATTGTATTACTATGATATATAAAAGTTTCAAATGTGAAGTTACATTTATATAATGCTTGTTATATATAGTATATATGCTTAGATAGCCTATAGCATGAATGTAATGTACAATATGTGGGTAAAGTCGTATGGGGGTTTTCAGAGTGAATATTATGTAATTTATTTTTGTAGCAGAACAGTGGAAGTTCTTTTTTTATATATTTTTTTGTCATTGTCTGACATAGTTCAGTAGTTTACAATGTGTTTCTGACATAATGCTGCAGGCATGCCAGACAGGCTCACTGCAAACAGGAACTTCCTAACAACAGAGGCATTAGTCAGTGATGAAACTCACTTTTCAACTGACACCATACTTTGTTTTATTGTGAAGGGAATACCTTCCCCTCAAGGCTAGTGGGGGTGGTCCAGCTGCAGCAACTTGTTAAGACACTTTATTGTCTCATGTATCCGTTTATTTTTTTTGCTCTGAAAGCTGTGGGATAACGTATGCCGTGAATACAATCACCTGCAATAGATGACAACAGGATGTTTAACTTGTGTTACCCGCAGAGGAAAAGAATGGATGTCCCTCTGTCAACAAAGGGGGGGGGGGGTTGTATATTGTAAAGGACTTGTATGGCTGGTAGCAGAAACTAATTAATTGCTAAAGGTGACAATGAATAAATTTATCCAAATATTAAATTCAGTTTAATTTATATAGTGCCATAACAAAGTTATCTCAGGGCAGTTTTTTGTGTAGAGCAGGTCTACAATGATTATATTTACAGAGACCCAACATTCCCACCATGAGCAGCACTAGGAAACAGTGACAAAGAAACACTCCCTTTTAACAGGTAGAAACCTCGAGCAGAACCAGGCCTTGGGTGGGGGGGTCATTAGTCTTTTTTTTATGGAGTGACTGAAATACAGATAGCAAGGGCTATCTCTCAGAAATACTCAACAAATTGGAGTTTCCAGTTCAACAAGGAGTTTTATTGGCTTCTCAAACCAACTATGCACAACAACAAATCAACTATGCACTTCCATCTGAAGATGTGTCACCAAACCTACACACCACAACACACAGTCTAACCATTACTGAGTGGGTGCATGCTGGGAGGCTTTCCACTACATCTGCCCCCAAATCTACATACAAACAATATGAGAAGAGAGAGGAAAATTGCATTTCAGTAAAATAGAATCCAGTCACAAAACTTTAAATCAGATGTGCCACCAATGACCAATGTAAGAAAGATTACATGTTTATATATATATATTGTGTAAATATAATCAGCAATTTAAATCAGAAGCTTTCAAATTCTGGATCAATTTGGGGTGGGTTTGCACAAAGTCTTAAAAAAGATACTTCAGGAATGAGTGGCTTCTTCCACTTTGCAACTCTGCTCCATGTTGCAGTGTGTTGAGAGTCCCCTCACTATTGCTGGTGATATGGTTTGTAGTGGCAGATTTTATTTGTGAGGTGTTTTTATTTTAACTAAAATACAAACCATCATAAATTCACAACTGTTTCAACAACAATCAACAATGCTTATTACAGTGGGTTGTCGGATCATCATGGTAGGGATGTGAGTATCAATCTAGAAATATCGATACATCCGATCTAGACGTGTGTTTTTTAGAATCAATCTTCACATCAAAATATCCATCCCAAGTCTGCTTTCACAAGAAATAATAATGCTTTTATGACACTGAATCTGTAATCAATTCTAAAAGAGTAAAAAGTGAAATCTGTAGTCAATATTTGTGTGGGATATAAGAACTATTTTTCCTTCCGGCTTCCGATCTCTACTCACGCTTGGCGCTCGTGAGCACACGGCAGCAG
>JAVQJD010102716.1:0-10670 GCA_036023655.1 Nannoperca australis | reverse complement strand
TCTCCTTCCTGCCGTGTTTGTTTGTGTGTTAGGGTGTGGAGTTTGAGACACCCATGCAATTTGTGTTATGTAACAAATTGTTACACAAGCCCCCCCCCCCCCCCCTCCCCGATTTCTCTCTCATTAGAATGCAGGCTGCAAAATAAGCCTCAGCACGGCAGCAAAGGCTAATAAAAAAAGATCTTCTCTTCACCTTCTGTAGCATCTTGTCTGAAGCAGAAGCCTCATTGTCTTCTCTATGTTATGTTAATATGTGAACATCTTACAGATATACACGTTAAAGCTGGAGTGTGGACTTTTACATATGAATGAATATGTGACATTGAAGCAAACATGTTCGCACAATGCTGGTTCAGCCTGTCGCCGCCAGGTAAATCTCTGTATTTCACCATTTTTTGGACCAGTTTTTAAACCTGGTGTCTGCGGCGACACGTGGTACACCGGTGGTGATGGGTTTCACATCAACCAGCAGTGACTGGTTTGCCACAGAGCCACGGAGAGAGAGTCGCATCAGCAGAAGTTCAAAATGCTTGACCGTCACAAGTAACCGTACAGACGGAGTAGCTACAGCAACTAGGAGTGTGGAGGAAAAACCCAAGAAGCTCCAAGAAACATTTCTACAAGTCAACAAACAACCTGCACAGCTGCATCAATCTCATCCATGCCTCCGTGTTCCTCCACATTTTTGTGGCCGTTTTTCCTGAGGCTTTTTTCCCCCTGGATGTAGCAAGATGGCTACATAAAGGAGGACATCTTTATCTTTAGTTCTGCCTGCCAAGCTGTGCATGTTTCTCTCAACACATCTGAGATGTGGGCAGTGTTTCAGAGATCTGGATCCAAGCTATGCTAAATCTTCATATTAGCTTCCGCTGATGCATTTATGCACCAAAATAATGAGGACTGAGGATTTAGTATGTTTTGGTTACAGCTAGTATGGACAGGAGTGAAGAGTAAAGTGACAGATACTCAACATACATACGTATAACATGCCAATGTATCTGAACCTGTCCATCAAATGGCAGCACGAGTGAAGTTTCTTTCACAGTCCTCACAGCTTGTTCCTCGTGTCTTTGGTGACCAGCCGTCATGTTTCCATGCTTCACTACCGGTGTGTGGAGAACATTTCATGCTGCCGTCCATCCCCAATTTGGGTGAAATAATCCCCAGTATCTCTGGTAGGAACAGGATGCTGCTTTCTGTTTCAGCCCTACTTTGTGATTCACTGTAGGCGGATGAGGCAGGTTTTTAAGCGGCGTCCTCGTCGATGCAGCAGCCCGCAGTATGAGCATGCATGGTTGTTCTCTCAGCGAGGGGGCCGAGCAGCGCTGACACCTTATTAGCGGTGCCAGTCCAGTTGTTGGCGGTTCCTCTTGAAGGAGCACAGACACCCGCCACAACAGCTCACACTGTCTGCTCACCTTGTTAGTGTGGTTAGACGGCTCCTGTCTAGCTGCCCAGCTGAGAGGCTGCCTTGATATTTTGCAGGGTGAGAGGGTCCCTGTTATGACCCTGATTGGGGAGGAGGGGGGATACTCGCTGGTGCACGTCTGTGTGTTTTTATGTAGTTTTTTTTCTGTGTGTAGGTGCCTGGCCTGAGCCATGTGAGTGGGTGCATGTCTGTGAGAGAATACAGCGACGCAGGTATCCGAGAGTTTTGTAACTGCAGGAATATGCTACCTAGCAACCAGCCCTTGTCCTCGTGTACACCGCTGGCCTGGATCTGCGCTCATACGGTGGAGAGAAGAGAGTCTTGTGTGACTCATTGAAATTCATTTTCAATCCTGTACACTTCAGCTGCAGACCGTGAAAACAGAACACGCAGGTTGCAGCAGATGTCTCAACTGACGTTTTCACATCTGTCCGAGGCAAAACATCTGCTCTGACATCACTGATTGGGGCGTGGCTAAAAGGTGTCAAGCCACAGGTTTGAATTACTCTTTAAAACGGTGATAGGAGGAATTGACGTAAACCGTGAAAGGCCTTTACAAGACTTTTCACAGTGAATCAGGAAAAAGAAAGCAAGAGAAATGAAAGGAGAGCTAAAGTTAAAGCAGCTGCCTTGTTTTATCTCGGGGAGGGCGACCTGGGTCAGATTAGACTTGATGTGTGAAAAGGAGCTCTTAACAAATTGAAATTCAATTACCTCCTTACCCGTCCCAGCCGGTCCCTCCCTCAGCCCTGACTGTGGAGCACAAAGGGAACGTGTTGAGTTCCTCTCCCTGCAAACACGCAGCCGGTTTGAAGACAGATTCTCAGTAGATGGCAGCCTTACACATGCAGCACATTCCCACTGTTGTTCTCACTAGTCACCCTTTCCTCTAAATAAAGGTGGTAAAATATGATCTCCAATCTGAAATGATCACATGGCTCAAATAAACTTTCTAAGACAGTTTCCTTTATTTATAAGTGCTTTATTTCATGTTTTCTCCTTAAATAGATCAGTCAACGTATTTACTTGTCTGTTCTTTGTGTACACAGTGAGCATACATTTCATTTGTTTTTTTAACATTTCAGAGTGAATTTTATTTAGAAATAGGCCAGGAGAAGAAAGGAAATAAACTGTATTCCACAAATAAAATGGTGGCTGAGTTTCTGTCCTTCTCGTCTTCTCACGCTCCCTCTTTGCTCCCTGTGTGTGTTTGATGTCGCTGCTCTAACTCTCAAGTGGTTGGAGGGTCAGGTCCGTCTTTGATTTATCCCGACTACACGTTCAGATATGTTGAGCGTTTCAAGTAGGTCTGGTTGCTGACATTACCGAGGTGTGTCCCAGTCAGAGCGTTTAGGACAACTTAAAGTGGCAACACTTTACAAAAATAAATGTGAGTAGTTACTGAGGAACATGTTCAGATAACCATGAAGCAACGAAGGAACTTAAGGAACTACTCATTAACGATTCATTGATTATAAAGTCGTTTCTGATTCGTTCCTTAGTATCTACTCACAGTTTTGTGTAGTCTACTGTATTATGTAGTGTTACCCTCCGCAGTGCAGCCGCCGGAGCCAATCACGAGCACACTCATAGCTGTCAATCATGACATGACACCCCATTTTTATAGCATCAAATAACTAATTAAAACCAAACGTATCAGAAAAACACTTGAACACACATCAGCGTGATGAGAACTACCTGAAATGACAGAAACCATCTTTGGGAAACACGTGTTAGACGTAGTTTTCAGTTTCGCCCATGTCCCATCCGCTAACATGGAGGAGGCGGGACTTATGACCTATACTGCAGCCAGCCACCAGGGGGCGATCGAGATGTTTTGGCTTCACTTTTAGGCCCATCTTTGCATACAGTCTATGCTCCCAACCCACATTTCCCCTCCTTGTATCATGTGGATTCTTTGGTGAAATGCCAGTTCCTTGGAAGAAAACATGAAAAACGTTAAGAAACAGCAAACTCAGAGCAGGAGCGGTTGTTTCTTCCATCATCTTGATTGCCTCATTTGTCTTAAGTATATAAAATGACAACTCTTTTGTTTCTTCCCTAATTGTCCATTATAATAGTATAATATATGGTGATAAAGCCCTGATACAGGACGCAGAAGCCATGTAGACTTGGTGATTGGCTCAGATACAATCGCATTCTTCCCTCACAGGCATTGTCAGACTGAATAATGCAGCAGTTATATCCTTTCTGCCTGAATATCAGACTATTGTTGCATTTGTATAGACTGAGCTGAGTGTAGGCAGTGTGCTTGTTTGATTTCATACTGTACTGCAGCGGCCTTTGTGATTACATTTTCTATTTTTTATTATCTATGTCTATATGATGAACTTTGTACATTGCTGATTGACTGACTGCCTTTTTCAACAAATAAGAACTTCCTCAAAATCTTATGATCAACAACTACTTGCCAATTCTGGAAAGGTAAGCAACACATTTGCAAAGTACTGCAAAATAGTCTTATGCTTATGCAGTGGTTTCATGGAAAGGAACAAGTTGCCACAGTGTTTTTATTGGTGGAAAAGGATCCCAACTGCTGTGTCGGTTCATAGGTCTTTCTCTGCAGACATCAAAGGTTTATACCAGAAGAAAACCACTCAAACCCACTGCAGAGGAGGCAGCTAGCATCAGAAACCATACAACCCGTGTGGTTACACACACACATACACACAATCTTTCTACTTATGGATATTAAACATACAATAGGTGTCCTCTTTAAGTAGACCAATAAAGCCATCTGTGCTCATAGCTGCTGATTTAATGTATAGGAAGTAACGTAATGGAGGTCTTCAGGAGAGAGTTCATCCTATAACTGGGTCAGTGGTTCATTAATGGTAACAGCTATGTCTATTGCCAGTGACGGGTTCTAACTGTCCTTGAACAATTTGTGAACCCTACTTCCTCCCTCACTGTTAATTACTTTGAATAAGAGTGTCCCCAAATTGTAATTGTGAATTAGCTGGTCAGGAAAGCAAAGGAAGAGCAGCGGCTGGAACCTTGGGAGGTACGATGGATGGAAAGCAGTGGAAATAAAAAATCCTACTTTTGTGAGAAAGAAGAAACTTCTGTTTCCATCTGTTTGCTCTGGATACTGGGTAACAACAATTCCTGTGGCCATTAAACGGAGAGCGTGTGGGTTTATCGAATAATAAACCAAAGATATATTGGTGACCAGTGCCCTCTTAAAGATTTTATAAGAGAAGCAGTTACACAGAGCGAATGGCAACACAAAATCAAGCACTGCATGATCCAATTTTCTCATCTGTGTGCGTATTCGGTCTGAAGAGACTGAAATATGTATATTTTCATTCATGTATAGATGGGACCACCACAGTGCACTGCAGTAATATGGGTCAGCCTCGCCACATCAGAAAAGGTAGAAAGGGAATTGCAGATTGGGGAGATATTTCGGAGATGAAAATGTGCTCTGAGGCATATTGCTTTTTGGAGCTTGTTAAATGAGATGTTTGGATCAAAGGTAACAGCGAGATTCTAACTTTTTCCTTTTTGATAACTGCACAGCCACTGATATTAAGTGAGAGGTCTGATCCAGATGAGTGGATTACTCTCGGCTTGACACTAAAATTTTGAAGTTAATGATGATGCACAGAGTGAGAGGTACATACGAAGTCATTACTGGTTTAACTATTTTGAAGTAAATCTACCCTTTTCATCAGGGAACACACATCTGTCAAACATTATACTCCACTTCTGTATTCAGCACAGGAGAGATGATACAATAGGGACATCTTTGAAAGGGTTAGGGAAACAGGGCTGCTAACACTAATGGAGAATTAATATGCACAAAAGCATTTTCATGTCTCAAATACAGCCCCATTTCAATTAGTGCAAACTTGAAGGTCAAGCAAATTTAATTACAAGCAGCTGTACATTCTGGAGGCCGGTGTTTTGATTGGCAAACCTTTTAAAGAAAACACACTCACAGGGGTGCTCCGACTGAGTTTGCTTGCTATCAAATGGAAAAGAAATGGATTGATGCTGTTAAGGTGAAATTATTCAATCAGATGCAGATACCGACGGTGGAGGGGATTTAAATTACTTAAGTGTTAGCCTGTTATGAATTTTAAATGGGAAATCATGTCCCATTTCCTGGGTTTAATCAAGTCTCTTTCAATATCAGCCACCGGATTTCAGGTTTAATATACTAACGGTTAGAAAGGAGAGAGAGGGGAAATGAAACACGGAGTCCTGATTGGGCGTCACAGTGCACTTTCCGTCTGTCAGCAGAATGGCCTGGCATAATTAGCAAAAGCAGCACAATGACAGCAGTGAGCGCTGTGTTCAAAGCCAAGAGCGCAACGCTTTTCTTTCTTTCTGTGACTTCACACATTCAGACCTATCGGAGACCTTTCTGCCTCGCTTTGTAACCGCTGCACATCAGAGTGAGAAGCCACTTAGTGAGGCTGAGATGTACAGAAACATTATCAGTCCCATCAGAGACACTACAAAGCTGCCTCCCGCCTCTGCCGTGTCCTTTTACATTTACACACTGCATTTAAAGTCAAAGCGGCATGTGTGAGGAAGACACACAAAGATTATCCTGGGACTATCTGTCAGCACACTGCTTTTCACATTCCCTGTGATCGACTGCAACCGGAAAATGCATCTTAACCTAATCAGATGAAGCAGGGAGACAAAAACTAAATTGCAGTTATTAACCTATAGCTTCAATGTTGATTACTAAGTGCAGTCCTACTGACCTAAGTGCACCGCATTAGAATAATTCAAAATATTTATGAGTGAGCGGCAGGTCCCTGGGAGATAAAGTGGGCCCTCGTCTGTGTGTCCACCTTATCAAGCGAGGGGTCAGAGCTCAGGTAATTTCTTACGCAGAGTGGAGGCAGTTCAGAACCTTTCCATAAAATCCTACCCCAGAATGGAAAGTTCTCACCTTAAATCATTCCCCATTTCCTGCTGCCTAACACTCGCTAAAGCTACAGCTTCATAACTGACCCAGTCCTGCAGGAGGTTCACCCGTCAATAACAGTCAGCTGCTAATATGCCTGTTAGCTGGAATGGATTGCTATTTCTGCTTTTGCCAGACATGTGTTTGAATGTGTGCTGATAGGATGCTACTGTAACATTGTTTTCACTGTAAAATATGATTAAAAGGTTTTCTTTGATCATTAAAGTCATTTAAAGCTGCACTAACCAATACATTTATATAAACAATGACTCAAATGACAATATATAATGTGAAGCTCATAATTATGAACCCACAGATAATTATAACTGTGTTTTAGAGTATAAGAGTGTTTCAGCTCACTCTTTTGCTTTTACGGCTTGCACCTGGTTACGGCCCAAACCATCTGTCTTGGTTCAATCTCAGAGCTTTCAACTTAATTTCCAGCCATTGTAATACGTCATTTTTCGATTATCTTGTTTAATCTTTCATCTTTCATTTTGTCGCTCCACTGTTTGGCTACGTGTTGTATCTCTATTTCTGCCAGATGCAGAGAAATCTTCTGGTACACCTTTTCCTTGACTCCAGCTTCCTCTGAACGGCCTCCTACCAATGTGGCCTTGGACATCTTCATTTGTCCAGCAGTCGTCCTCCATTGTCCTTGATACAGATGCAGTAGTAATGATGTTTTGAAAGTGAAGAAACAGTGGAACCAAAAGCAGAACTGGTGACGATGGCTCCACGTTTGTTTACCATGTTAGTTCCTTGAGTGGAAAAGCGCCAATAGTGTCTGTAATGTTGGATTTGGTGAAGAGGAACCCAACACAAGGAAATAGAAGCAGCACAAATAGGTGTTTCCAGGGGCATGCTGAAGTACTTCTGGCAAGCTCTCAGGTTTTAACAGAGCTTTTTCTTTATTCAATTCAATTTTTGGAGCATTGCGTGACAGTTTTCCCAGTGAGTCAGAACTGTGGATGTTCACATCATTGAACCAGAGGTGAAATCTGCATGCTACAGGACAAAGTAAAGGATGCCTTGTGGATTTTGCAGGCAATAGTCTAATATGAACTACTTTAGCATTGCTGACTGTGTTGTCATCAGCTGTCCTTTTCCATTTGCGTTCAGCTTTTCGTCCCGCCTGTGGACAAGCTGCCATTTCCCCCTTCCGTGACCTCACAGTCTTACGTCTTCATCCCTCCCTTTCCAGCACCTCTTATTCTTACAGCACATTGATCTTGCACTTTGCTATCCTAAGTTAAGATGAATGTCAGTATTTGATCCTTTGGAACTGTAGACTTTGATAGTACTCTGTGTTTCTTAAGGTCAGTCCAGTCTATGTGCCCTCAGCCCACAGGGACTCCATGTCCTGGCTAGGGGCAGAGGGCCAAACATCACCATCCACAGCCCCCCAGTCAGCCTCCAGAACTCGGGGTCAGCAGAGGTTCATCTACCCTTCAGACAGAAAATGATCCGATGTGTGTGGACAAGCTCACAGTTCATAAAACACCCCCACAATGAAATAAAAGACTCGCTCACTACTACAATGGTCTAATGTAATGTTATGGGCTTTCTGCACTTTGCTGCACTGTGGCTACATAAAATAAGACACTCACATACAGGTTTTACCCTCCAGTGGCATAATATGTGCCACTTTGATTGATTACATATTTTGTAATTGGTTTCTTAACTGAAATGTTTTTGTAATCAAATTTCACAAGAATGTTTAAACATGTTCATTAATGGGTTACTGGGATTTAATGGAGAGTTTTAATGTTGCATGATGTAAATGCTAATTCAAGAGCTTTTTCAAATTAATGGAAAACCGCAGTTAAACACATAAAAGCCCGCTTTTAAATGGGTACTCCAGTGATGTAGTGTTGCACTTCCATAAAACTTGAGGACTCACAAGAGAAAGATTAAAAGATAATGGTCAAAATCAGCAAGTTGCAGAACTTATCCCAACGTTTCGTCCTTAGTATGGGTCAATGGATCCTACATGTCCCATAATGCAACCATTAACAGTACAGTATTTTTGTTAGATCCTCCCTGCCTGGTAAATGCCCACATCTTTATCATGAAGGAGGTTATCATCATTTAATTAAAAGATACTTGAGTTTGTTTCCAGAAACAACCTTGACCTGTGGTAGCCCGAAAAGAAAGGCCACAAGACGGGACGAAGGCAGCCGGCAATAACTGGCTACCACTGAAGGTCCCACTCGGAAATTCACTTCTGTTAATGTGTGTCTTAGTTGCAATTCTGAGAGCAATTGATACCAAGGCTATGATGTGCAGGTTGAGGATAACTTGACTGAGCTAGGGCTAGCACTAGCGAGCTAATCTGACCAGCCAGCAGGTTGTGTGAGGTATTATCACAAAGTTACAGTATAGATCCCCACTGGCTGTGTGCTGAACCATGTGACAAAGACAATTGATACATTGAATGTACATACATCAAAACTTTAATGAAAGTCAGCACAAGTTCAACCAGGAAGACTTATCTTTATGCCTCATTCATTCACACACCCCCCTCCTGCTTTCTTAATCAGCTAATTATGGGCTTTTACCGTCTCACCCAGATTTTGCCATGATCCCCATTAGCCAATCCTATTTCTGCTGTCAAACTTTAAATCCGTCCTCCTCTCGGTTGCTGTCAGCTGTCATTTCGTTGTGGAATCGTTTGCGACCCTCCTCCACCCAATTCACCTGCAGTTCAACACATTTAGTGTCCGGGTCAAACTCATCATTAGTTAATCACATCCACATCTTCAGCATCCTTTCACCACCACTACTAGTGTCTAGACTCCATCTGGGGGTTTCCTATACGTTGCAGGTGAGTTTCGTCCCAGAAGCTACACTAGAAGTAGCCTAGCTAGCAAGGCTACCAAAAAATAGCCAACAAAAAGATAGTTTATGTAGCGTATTCATGCCTCGGCTGCCTCTTTCTGTAACATGACCCTCTTGCATGTCAGTGGTCTTTAGATTCTCCTGTCCCACCTCCACTCCACCCAAGTTTCCTGTCTTTTGATTAAATCTGGATTTTTCTCGCTCCAGTAAAGAAGGCAGTGCATGGAAAACCCCAAAATCCAGTCTTCAAAATGTGCATTCAGAAATTGGAGCCATGTTTGTAATTAGTGTGTTGTCCAACAATGGGGGGAAGCCAGGGATTCACCTTCAAAAACAGATGTGATTTGTTTCTGGTATTAACTCAGTGAACACATTTCCTGCCGGCCACCTTCCTTTCGACTCTCCAGGCTTATTTAAAATAACTATAAGACACGATAAACTGCCGGTGCGTTTTCCTCTCTGGTTCAGCTGCCTCATGCAGCGCTGCTGTCTGGTGCTGAAAGTCCTCCCTCCATGAACCAGCTCTTACATACCTGCAAAAACACATCCACAGCTACATGTTCATGGACAGTAATCAGGCCTCATGACTATTCTCCTACTCTTGAATTGAGGTCATATTAATGCACTATATCTGCTTGTACATTACTGACTATTTGTTCTTTCTTGGCCAGCCTCTGATGCTGTTCTACACGGGAATCATTTGAAAACAATTGGATCTGCTTTATCTCATACTCTCCATGGGCATCCCCGAACATGAAATCTCACTTTTCTGCTTTATACCAGGCATTCGTGTCTCTCCCTGGCTATTTAGGCTGGAATGTGGGCTATAAATAACATCAGGGCCAAAGAAAAAGGATAGAGGGCTTATTGCCGTGCAGCTCAGTAACAAGCAGTGTTTTAAGTCATTACAGATTTGAGTGTAATTAATGCAGCATATGGTAAGACACCTGCTTCAGAGACTTGGTGGTGTTACAGGCATCCTAAGGTGCTAAGGTTTTATTCACTAGCTCTTTGATTAAGACATAGGAGGAATCCGTATTAGCTAGCTTTGTGAGGTTCAACTAAATTAGAACTTTAAAGTATCTTCATGTCTTTTGTTGCCTATTGCACTTAATTAGCATTTCATTCATTCATTATTTCACACTGGCTCTCAAAGCTGTCAAAGCCACATGGCAAATGCCAACATTAATTTTAAACAGTAACGTGTTACTGTGTAACTGTGTGCATAATTACACAGGTTTAATTAATGTTAGCAGTACAGAACCAGAACTCATAATAATAATAATAATTAAATCGGACGACGTGAGAAGACAGCTGAGGAGACTCCACTGAGTCCACTGAGGAGACTCCACTGTGGGAGGCTGCAGGACCTGACGGTGCCTGTGCCTCTCAGCTTTGTGGAGTCTGCAGCATGTCTTCAGCATGAGCCTGAGTCTGCAGAGGGTCCCTGTG
>JAVQJD010102715.1:0-15300 GCA_036023655.1 Nannoperca australis | reverse complement strand
AACCAACCGGCTGAACGCAGGCCCTCTGACCCAGACTGGTTTTCCAGACAGGGGAATATTATTTAATTAAACTGGAAAACAAAAAGGGGGTGGGGTGCTGGGGAGTTTTTTTTTTTTTTTTTTTTTGCAGATGGAGTGGGCAACTGTTCTTATATGCCCCACCCTGATAAGGATGAGGATGGGTCACAGAGCCAGAGCCAACTGGTGTGTCTTACAACATGTCACATCACCCCTGGTTGTATCCATTTTAACAGGTATTGTACTGGATTAACAAACTGTTCACTGTTAGTTTATAGACACCTCATAAATCATATGCAAACAATGAACTCATTGTTAGCAGCTTGATGGAGTGTTGGTTTACAGGCACATTCATATTAATGCTTCATAAACATTATAAATGATCATAAATGTATCCAGTTTTTTTCCCTTACCCCCCCTCTCTCTCCTGTTATGTCACAACATCCAAAAAGTGTCTCTCTGACGTTTTTGATGTTATTGCAAGAATTGCAAAGATGTTACTCAGAAATAAATCATTTTCACGCATTAAAAAGAAAGAAAAAGAAAAGGTGGAAGTGGGGTGAGGGTCTGATAAAACATTCATGATTACCCAAGTTTGGAGGATGGATGCATAACCCCTTATTCAGCTTGTGGTGTGCAGTTAAATCCATTTTATAAGCTCGCTCTCCATGTTCTTTGGTCATTGATTTTCTTCTCTGCCCCTTTCCATTACCTGTTGAGATGGGGGGTTTTGCTCTTCTTCAAACACACACAAACACACACACACACAATCCTCTCTATCTGTCTCTCTAGCCACTGGCACCCCGGTGTATTTCTCCATCTCCTCCACCTCTTGCAGCAGGAATGACAGGCCATGAGGAATGACAGTGGCTCTGTTTGTCATACAGTAGCAGCAAGAAGCAAGGATTTTTAATTGCATTGGAGAATCTTCATTAAAGAGAGCACATGGGGGCGGGAATGGGGAAGAGGGCTGCATGGGGCGGCGTCGGGGGGCACTCTGAGCATCGTCATTAGGAGAAGGCACTGGCAGCATAGAAGGGTGGGCCCTCTTTGCATGCACACTGAGAATGCCTGCCGTACCTCGGTCATTTGTAACATAATAAGTGCCAGCACAATGACTGCAATGCGAGAAAGCACACCACAGGGAAGAGAAGGGGGAAGGGAGACAGCATGTCTGTCTAAAAGAGGGACTTTTTTTGTCTTGATTAGAAAGTATAATGAGCCACTAAAGAAACAGGAAGAAAAAAAAAAGATCTCTCCTGAGACTGATGGAAAACAAATTAATCTGGTGATTTGGATTTAATTATTATTTTTCTATTAGTCCACCATGCAAAGACAGGGACAGCCGTCAGAAGCGAGGAGCTGTGCTTGCATTTATTGATTTTTGCCCAGACACATTCAGGGAATACAGATTCATCTGCTCTCCTCCCCACACAATCCGCTATGTGGGATTCCATTAACACAAGAAGCTTCCAGCGACTCTGAGATGTTTAATTTGAACACCATAAATGGAGCTTAAAATAGTGTTCACACACAAGAAAAGTGGCCTAAGGATGTCTTTTTATGCAACTGAATTAGTCCTCACTTATTGTTGTGTCCTACATAATAACTATTAAATAAACACCCAATAAATTAGATTAAGACAACATTCTGCTGTATAGAATGAGTCAGGCGCTATTGTTCCTCTCCATAGCCTCAACATCTTACCCTGCTATAATAGTTGAGTTTAATTTAATCTTTTGTTTTGGATTAATGTAAGAACCCTGCAAACGGACTGTAATTATTCTTCCCATCCATGTAGTATCTTCTCTTTGCAGCATCCTTTCAATACATCAGTAGTCTTGAACACAATGCCTTGTGAGATGCAATGATTTGCAAAGTCTATGATTTGAACTGCTTGTGTGATTAAAGCAAAAGGGACCAATTTGCAGCTGCTATATGTGGAATATTGGTGTGCCTCAAGTAGCTCTCATATTCTCATGCTGACATGAAATTCAGCAATTATGCCAGATGAACGCTGTTATTGATTGATATCCTACTGTCCCTTACTGAAAAAAGGTTTGCATTAAATGTAATGGCTTCGAATGTGCGTAGACCCAATCACAGCTATTCTGAGAGCCGACCTACGCCTAATGGTATATGGGAATCCATGTGACAGTGACATGTGCATTATTCCTTGACCTTTAACACCAGAGACATCTGCAGGAAGCAGGTTCAGGGATGTTACACTAAGTGTTTTTGTGATACAAATGTTTTTAGCCATCCTAATGTCAGCCTCGTGATTCACATTCAGCTTGTAAAAACAATGTACTTTTCGACGCATACAAAATTAACTAGATCAAAAGTGATTTGGAAGATCGACCAAATAATGTTTTCCATGCAAGGTTGACTAATAAACCCCTGCATAGTTTAAATGAGTGCTCTCGGAGAGTGTTTGTTGTGGTGAATGTAACTGAGCAGAACCCTCTGTTGCATGATGTAATACACAGAAGGGAGAAATCATCATAATAGCAGAGTAGTAGAGTGACTCATTCGTTGATGAGGTACATTCACACAGTGTCATTCAATGAGGAGATGCAGTCTGTGTGCACATGTTGTCAGTGTGTGACCGATGGAGAGAGAGATAGAGACAGAGACAGAGAGAGAGAGAGAGAGAGAGAAAGAGAGCATTAGTATGTTCCTTTTCTGGGAATGAGGAGTCATTTGTGCCAGGAAAGTGGAGAAACAAGTCCCAGCCCTACAGTGATGCATCTCTCCATGAAGAATTAGATCACAAGAAAATGTCACCCCAACATGAGCAAAGCCAAATGACCTTGAATCAAATAAAAACACATCTTTACCCACGTCAGTGTGTACACACACCACACAAAATGTCAGCAGATTTTCCATTTGCTAAATCTGCGTCTAAGTGCAGGGGTTTAGCTAAGGTAATCAACCCGGTATTTTCCTCCAAGTCCACATGAACATCACCCTGGAGGAACCCTGCTGTTAAATGCAGTTAACTACAGTTACTTATAATTTAATCAATTTAAAATGAAGTGGCATGAAATTTCCCTTACTCATACTGCCGATTCTGACAAAAGAAAGAAAGAAAAAGAAGAAAAAGAAAACAGATGCCAACACACAAAAACCCTGACATTACTTACATTCAGTGACTCAACAATTTCTCTTATTCTGCAGTTTGAGACAGTTGAAGCTGAGGGGATTTTTCAAGGGGAATTACTTTCACAGTTGAATTTCAAGCTTCGGTGCATTGCTTTATCATAGTTTACATATAACTAGCTTTGATTTCTGTCCTCTGTGGCTAGCATATATCTTTGACAGTGGAGTATACTTTGATAGATAAGTGACCATTGTACTTTTTCTATTACCATTACAGAGTTTTTGATGTTTTCCATTCTGACCCACATAGAAAGCATGACATTAGTTATCACTGTTGTGCAGTTTGTTTTATTTTTCATTTTCTTACAACAACGTTTACATGGTCCATTATACATAAAAACCCTCACAGTACTTGAACAATGCATGGTCATTACCTGGAAAATAAGAAACATTATTGTAATTCCGTGGAGGCTGGACCTACTTCTATTAAGTCACCCACTAGTGATTTGTAATGCAAAGGTAAGCTACCTTTTATAGGATTCCACTCAAATGCTAATCCACAGGAGGCTCTCAGCTCATATTGACAGACATCATTGTTGCCAGTCATTTGAGATTTAACAGTGTTCAGTTTCTGCAGGCAGAAAGATTTTTTGTTCTTTTTAAGCAGGGATTCTGACTAGTTTGATTTGGCAGAGAATTCCCTAAAAATTTGAATCAAAGCATGAAAAAGGAGTACTGTTATTTACACTGCCGCGCACTGAAAGTGGAACTCGTAACTAATCTCAAATTAGCTATGCCTTGTGTTAGACTACCAGCATTTAGTGTGAACACCAACTTTTTTAAGAGTCTGTGTGTGTCACTTATGTGAAACAGAATTTGGCATATTGAAGGGGCATTGGCCATAATTATGCAACAACAGCAGGCAACTATAAAAAGGGAATCATCTGATATGGTGATATAACATAGAAGCCCTGGAAATTAAGAATTGCAAGAGTCATGCTGAAACTGTTGACAGGCTTGTGAAATTAATCAGTTCCTTGTCCGTTTAAGAAATTGGTGAGTGTTCATGAAAAAAGAAAGAAAGCCAAAGGAAGTAAGAGTACATAGTGTTGTGTTTGGGTCTAACGGTTGGTGTTTGGACAACATAAAAAAGGCTAATTAAATTAAATTGTGCATCTGAAAGGTTGAGTTTGGTACAAGGAGAGTAGGGAAACAACCATATGAATGGGTTTAATTACCTTTAAATGTCTCTGTTCAACTAAATTCGGAACACATGTCAAAATAATGTAGAACTTACCATTGTTGTCACAAACATATGGGATGATATTCAGCAAAACTGATTCATTGATTGGCATCATTGCTAGTCTGATCTGGCACATGTTTCATGGTGAAATAATAGTGAGAGGTGCCTGAAACATGAGTGGTTTCAACGCCCACACATAACCACATGTGAAAAACATCTTATGTAACACAATGTAGAAGTGTGTATCTTGATGTGGATACCATTAAAAACATTTGAGAACATATATTTGTGAATTAGGTTTTGGTTTGTCCCCTATGTTTATTCCCATATGTCTCCTACATAGAAATAAAAAGTAACGCTGATGTTAACACATTGTATCGTAATGCTACCGATGGTCTAGTTATAGATCATAAAGTCTCATTTGAATGCGGAAAAAATGTCCACACATACCATATGAGCTATTTTCAGATAGAGGCAAGGCCATCAAAAATCCATTATAGAATGTATAAAAAAGGCCCCCCTGCAGATACAATGTCCACATACATAATGCTGGCCAGCACCTGTACTCTTTTTAATCAAGGCATACAATAAGACAGTGTTTGGAGAAATCTGAGTTTATGTTTTTAAATTTTTTATTGTGCTTTATTAAATTCAACTGTACAATAGTATTGAGAGAAATGCATGAGTTTTTTTTAACACATTGTATACTTTAGCAACAATGGCTAAAATCTTGAATATTTTCCATGATAGTTCAGAGCAAGTAAGAAAGTCAATTGAAAAATATTGACTTTTTATTTTTAATCTAATCAGAAATGCCTTAAATGTTGATCATTTTAATTCACTTTCAGAAACATGCACATTTGTCTATTCGTGTTTCTAACTTACAGCAGATCGAACAGACCTTTTTGAGTTCTTCACACATATTGAATACATGGATTTAGGACAGGGTGTTCAAAGATACTGTAAGATTTTTGGCAATTTCTCTGTACAACAATCTTTAATCCCTCGGAGTAATAACAGCTTGCTTTATATGCATCATGAGCTGAGATTTGCCTCCAAGCCTGATTGCTGAGTGTTTTAGAGTGCTTCATCCCAAAAAAAAGAAAGAAACTAGAACTGTGTGTGTTTAAAGATACACCTCCTTATGGCACCCGAGAGCACAGTCAAATCCCCAACTTTCCGTCAGCTCAATGTTGATATTTTCAAACCCAAAACATCAACATTGAGCTAGAAGGGATTTTCAGAATTTCTAGGTGTTATTGGTCACAATAACAAAATCAGAGAGTGCATCATTATTGACCTGTTAACTGGTAAACTCTCAGAGCCTCATGGGAGTTAATTCTTAATTTAGAAAAGCAGATGCACTAGGAACTTCAGCAATTAGGCCTACTGTATAAAAACTATGAGACAAATATACAACATGTTGTCTAGGAGCCCAGGTCTGGAATACTAAAGTCAAACAGTCGTAACATCTGTCTGTCAGTTAGCCTGTCACATCTGCATGTTTGAAAGTTTCATTATGAAAAATGGCCGGTAAACAAACCCCTAAGATATGTGGTGTTAAAGAAAACATTCTCTCTTGGGAATTAAATGCATTTTTTGTGTGCAATAATGATCTAATTTACAATGATACAATTCTTTATATGCCACTTTAGCATTTAGTATTACCATTAGTAGAATGTTAACCAAACACACACTTGTTCCCTGAAGCAAATTACTATTCATTAAAAACACTGTAAACGTGGGCATTTCTATTAGTGTGACTGTGCGTATTTGTAATAATTTAATAATTAACGGTCTCTATTCATTTCTTTGATTGGCAAAATTAATTATTCAACAGACATGTTCACATTGAACTGGTGTGTTAGTACAGTTAATGTAGTACTATTAATTGAGGTTTGAAGTTAGTAAAGGTAAATAAACATTTTGTTTGCTCTCTTAAGTTGATTTAAAAAAATTAAGGTTTTCTTCCATATATACTTTATGTTTGACCAAGAACATAGGGGTATATAATTTATTGCTAAAGGTTAATAAATAAATGAAATATATTAAAACAAGACAAAAGAGTCTGAACCAATGGTCAGATTACCCAAACAAGCCATTTGTTGAGGAGCATCTGAACATAGACTTAGGTGGATCTGTGGGGGTGGTCTTAAGACGGTTTTAGGACTGATGAAAACAGGCCCTGTGTTAATTAATACTGGCAGGCCACTGTTCCTCCTGGCAGTATGCAGGCAGACATTCTGGCCTGCCCTCAGTGACGCCTGGTCAAAAATAGGGCACCACACAGCACAGTAATGATCACAATGGTGACATCATCTTTGCCTCTTCAATGTGCTCTCCCCTCAGTGCTCTTCTGAACAAAGAGCAGCAGGAAAGGCATGCAGGGAGGGAGGCAGATGTCACTTTGTGTCTGGGGAACACTAAGAACAACAAATGTTCTTTGAATCCTTGGAAATGCCTTTTAGTTTAGGTTGTGTGGGCTAAAACACAGCTTTGATCAAAGTCACAAAATGAAAAAATAAGCTCCTTCTCATTGTGAATTGTCATTGTGTATGATATTTCAGGTTTGTCTGCAACACTCGTGAATTTAAATTAAACATTCACACTTTTTCACTGATTGCAACAGAGCAAACCTATGGTGAGAGAAGAATGTCCACAAATAACTAGCAATCATTTTAGATGGTACCCCTCAAACATGTGACCTAAAGTGTTAACACATGTGGCCTTGCTTTTTCACCATTGCTACTGATGTATGTCTCCAGTCCTGTGTTTGAAGTAGGCTCAGCACACACTTTAAATATAGCCCAGCGTCGCCCACGTCAAGTGGACAAATACATCCTCATCAAATCGCAAATACTAATATCTTGCCTGTCCATCCTCAAGTTGCCATGAGATCGTTACCAACAGAGATATTGCACTGTAAGCATTAAACTGAACTCTATACCACATTTAAATCTCTGGCCACATTTTCCCTGTGGTTTGTTGTTCTACACAATTTCTGAACCTTAAAACTATTTCATCTCTTGGCAAGAAAGTTTCTAAAAGCAACACAACATAGGAAATTCCCCCGCAGGACAACAAATTACAGTATGTGCTTAGTAAGTTCACTTAACTCTGCTGTGTTGCGTGTTTGTTTCCATGAATCTTCTATTAGATTTATGCTGGAAATAACTCACAACCTTAGCTTGGAGGTTTCTTAGAAGGCATAGATTCTTGCTCTTTGCACTCTTGAAGACACTGAGCTTGTATTGTAGTTCTCCTATAAACCAGCCTTTGTGGTATTCATGTGTCTCTCCACAAACACAGAGAGAGAGAAAGAGAAGGACGAAGTGAGACAGAGGGAGGGAGACAGAGCGAGAGGAAACAGATTTTCAAGACCTGGACGAGCCGTGGGAAAAGAGGGGTCTTGTAGAGGAAAAGCAGAAATGTCTCAGGACATTCCTTTGTGATTACAATGTGCTGGACAAATCCAGACATTCTTGCAGTTATTCTGTGTTTTAAGGCTCAAGTTAAAGTCAATATCATGAGAAGATTGTAAACACCAACACCTTCATGTCCTTATAGTTGTTGTGAGGCATTGTTATAGTTATATTTAGCAATTTTTTAAGCATTTAGATTTGGATAAACTGTCTAAACCTGAGGGGAAAGTCAACATCAATTTTCACTTAAAACGCTTAACTTTGATTTAAATAAATGAACAACAGCACAGAGAGACAGGTAGGTATGTATCTCATATCCACATAAATAAGAGGTTTCCGGCAAGAGGAGGGCATTTTGTGCAAAGCTCAGGTTACATGCCCATGATTTTAGCTAAAAGAGTAAACTGCCCCCAGTGGAAAAAAGAAAAGAACCCCTTCCTCCCTTGTCACAGCTAGCATGAATGAGAAACAGCTCAAAGGAATGCTCCATTATCATCCTATCAGAAGCACTGGGGGAGGAGAGGTTGTAGTCTCTCTTCACGTCGCAGTGTGCAGAATCATGTGTCTGAAGGAGGGGGGGTGGGGGGCAGTGGCACTGGCCTACAGACCCGCAATTGGGTTGAGCATCCTCCTCCCCAACTCACCAGACCTTGCACTTCCTCATTTGTCTAGGTCAGGCGTCCTTTTTGTCAGCAATTAATCTGCAGCACCGCCCTCCTATATTTATCCCTTTCACTCTCTGTTTCTCCTTCACCTCTTGTTCTGTTAGCCTTGGGTAGATTTACACTTGGTTTGATCACTGTTCACTATTGTATACATGCGATGTGTAATGGATTGTTGGGGCCTTTTAAGTGCCACATTTTCACCAGGCATGATGAGCATCTTGTTGACCTTCACATTATTATGCATCTGCTGTGCAACAGTGCTCCCTCTGTGCTCCAAACGGACCTTTCTGGAACCCCAGACACTTAACACAAATTCAGTGATAGATGGTAAATTAATTTTACTCAGTGAGAAGGGAAAAAAAGACACAATATCAGCTAGGATTTATGAAACATGAAAGCAGAATGAATAAAAACCTATGTGTTTAGACGTATCTCTCTGATCAGTGCTTCCTGAGGTCTACTAAATTAGACGTCAGTTAAAGTATGCAAATCAAATGAAAGCTGCTAATCCTGGATTTACTGTGATGACGGGATCTACAATGCCTTTCAAAGCAATTATTCAAATCAATCTAATTAAACCTGTTGAAATTGACTTTAATTGCCTCCCTGACTAAACAAACACTAAGTTCTGGCATGCAAATAATAGTAGCAGCTCAATTGCTCCTTCCAAGGAAGTGGAGGGGGGGAAAGCGTGAATTACAGCGCCCCCTAGTGGCTATCAGCTTTCTCTGGCTTGCAAAATGACGTCAGCCCTGGACAGTACCACATAGACTGTGTGTGTGTGTGTGTGTGTGTGTGAGAGAGAGAGAGAGAGAGAGAGAGTGTGTGGGGGGTACTTTTGTTGCAAATGACCCAGATTCTGATCATTTCCAAGTAAAGCAGGATCATCATCAACAGCAACAGCATTAACAAATACTACAAATGACAATTAGAGGTCACTAGCGCTTCTGTGATCCGAATGCAGGTCACCACATGTATGCTGATGAACCATATGATTTTGTACACATTTTAAATAGTGGCTATTAGATCAAATGTTTTTGATCTTATTGATGGAAGCGGCAACCACAAGTCAGAACTGTCTGTGCTCGAATGTATTTCTAATGCAATCTGCATCTGGCTTTGAACGACTTCACTTCAAATGATTTTAGAGCTACTAGCTGCTTCTTTTTCAGCCTGTCTAGACATGTTACGCCAGTTAAACTACAAACGCTTACCTGGTCTTTAAAGTGGTTATTTAATTTGTTTTACATGTCAGATCTCTTTCTCCCTCCCTCTATTTTTCTGTCAGGACCTATCCATAATGATCAACTGTCCAATAAAGACAAAAATGCCCCAAAATGATGTTTAAAAAAACACTTTTGGATTTAAGATATTCATCTCAAAGATGTCTGCCTCTACCACAATACTGAATGACATTTTTTTTGTGCAGCTCAAAGCACTGAAAAATTACATTTAAAAATCACCAGAAATAAGGTAACTATGGGTAATCCAGAGACTTTATTGTAAACAGTTTTCATTAAAGATACTTGGAATTATGGAAGAAATAGTTTCTACAAAGACAATTGACAGTGTCTGTGGCTGATGTTATCTCTCTGCTCCAAGTCCTTTGTCTTCAGGAGGACCTGCTAAATTATCTTTTGTTTGTGTATTCAGGACTCTCATAACACTTTTTATGTTTGGCATTTGCTCAGCACTGCTGGAAAGCATGTAAGTAGCTGTAAGCAAAGTTTTTTTTTCTTATTCATTTTGACTTGTATTTACAGTGTCTCCCCCTGGGGCTGTAATTTTGAAAATGTCAAAATGCCACGATGCACGTAAGATGCATCACATGCCCCAGTTTTGTCAAAATCCAATGAGTGGTGTGTATGAGATATTGAAGACAAATACAAATAAAAAAGCATTCACTTACAAAGCCAATACATTCAATTTCAAACTTATACAATTTAGAACTTTTTATTTTAATGAATATGTCAACATGATCATGGCTGATAAAAATATAAGCAATCTGCTGTTACTCTTCCCGAACCACAATGGCTAATATATTCCTTCATCACATTAAATGTATAATTTGCTAAATCCTCTCTATTGTCATAGTCATATATTAGGGAGGTCCCAGATTTCATAATTTTTCCTCATCAATGTCTTGGATGCTCATCACATTAGGATGTTGACTAATGCGAGCTGGTCTGCCATAATCATAATAATTAGATGTCATACAATGATGGAAAGATCAAATTTCTGCACCACAATGTACTTTACTTAAGCATAAGAAACATATAAGTATAATCAGCAACGTGTACTTGAATATCAAAAGTTAAAGTACTCATTATTATTCATAAATGCAGAATAACCCCCGCAGAACGTTGCATAATTATGCTATTGGAGTTTTAAAAGCATTTTCATTTTGTTGCTTGGTTTGTTTTGATTTGATATACTTCTGCGTAGTTCAATCTGCAACATTGCTTCATATTTAATAAGATTATATTATATTTCGTAAGCAAATCTTAATATTAAAAGTAACTGTACCGTAACTAATTGTAAAATAAATAAAAGTATATCATTTCCTTAATAATTATTTAGGTTCACTTGTTTTGCTTTTAGTAGTTTAGAATTGAGTGTTTATTCGTGAGTGCACAGGGACTTTAAGTCATTAAGTGGGGAGACGTTTTCAGGATTGTACTCCACGGAACACCCGCGGGGGCCTGTTCGAGTACTGAAACCTTGCTGTGAAAACAGAGGTAACAAAGCAAGATTAAAACATCATATGTAGCTGACATGTTCTGAGGAAGTAGTGATCTATTGTCAAGTGAGGTGTAGGCAGGTTATTTACACTTGTATTGAAGGTTCAAGTGTGTGGGCTCCTATTGGCATGAGCCTCACGGGGGCCCTGTTCGACTTGGCCTGGAATATTTTTGAGGCGACAAACTCGGTGTGAGGTATGAGGTTTAAATTTGTCAGTGCCATAGGTGTCAATTCTTCTCGGGGTGCATTCATTTAATATCTCAAATTTCACTCATAAAAACGTGGATGAACCACGTTCTTAAGGATAATGAACAACCACCTGAAAGTCATTTTCCAAACCACTCCCTCCGGGTCATTGTAAATCACCTGACCCTCTGTGTCAACAGCAGTAAACACGGACGCCATCGTTCCTGTTGTGCTAAAGCAAGGCAAATCAAAGGTGAGGATGTAACGTTATGCCGTTCTTGCATTTAGTTGTGGATTTAGCTTTTGTAAATTAGCACTCGGTGCTGATTCTGCTCGTCTCAATCGAACATATGGCAGCGTTTCATTTAGCGCCACTGGTTAGTTAACATAAAATATCAGGACTTCGTAACGTCAGCGTACAAACGGCAAGCTAACCAGCTAGCTTAACGTTAGCTATAGCTAACAGAGTTGTCAGCCACATTTAGCAAACAGCTCTGCCGAATCGTCGGAAAACAACAGCCGAACTATTCCGTTAGCTCATGTGAACGACCACTGCGAGGTAAGTTAGTTCATATTTAGCGACAGCTAGCTTAGAAATGCTAAACACGCAAAACAGCGTCTTTTTCTTCATTATCTAGTAGTTAACCGCTACAGTTGTTATGCACATAGTTATATATTTGGTTTTGTAGCTGACCGAACAATAATGTTGCTTATGACACATTAAATGTACAGTGTCTTTTCTTATCTTACGCTCGATGGCCAGCTAGTCACTTAGCTAACGTTAGCTGAGGTTTAACCTTATTTGCGATTTGGTGGCCAGGAGACGGCTCGTAAATTATCAATCAGAAAACATGTAAAGGCATCAAGTAACATTGGAAGACGAAGCAGGCAGCGTAATGTTGGCTCACGGGAAGCACAAGACGTCTACAAAGTTTTTAAAGTCGGTGACTAAACTGTCTGTGTTCAGACTTCGTGTTAAAATTATTAGGTGCTAACTTATTAGCTAAATTATGGTTAGTAATGCATAGCGATACAGATGCATGGGCATTTGTTCAGATTAGTTACAGGTCTTGTGGTAAGTTGCCAGTGTTTAGGTAAGTTAAGCTAGTTTAAACCTAGCCCAGCTAAAACGATTGTAATGTAACCCAATGACGTTACACCAACAGCTCTGCTATAAATCCCTCATGAATGTTTTATTTCTAATTGGACGCAGTTTCAGAGAGGTGTTGATTCAATTCTATGGCCATTATAGAGGCTGTGGTTCGTGGTGCTGTTGAATTGTATTGCCCTCATTAACCTACATGGGTTGGACGCAGCATTAGAAACATCTTTCTGTGTAAGGCTATACGTTTAAGGAGACCCACAAACCACAGCCTCCAAAATGACCATAACGCTGAACACAGCACCTCTCTGAAAGAGTTGCAACATTATAAACGAGACTAGTAAAATTATTTGCAGGGTATTTGTTTATTAACCTACATTAGTTTTAGAAATGTGCACCTTGTAAACTGGCAACTGAGTTTTTATCCCAGGAGACGTGACACCTACATGGCTACATATGCTGTCCTTTATAAAGACTTACTTCCTAAACTACTTCCATTTAAGTTTTGTTTGTTTAATAATAATGTATTTGTGTGTCTCTAAATATCTTGTATTCTGTTGTGTTGTGGTTTCAAATGTTCTTGTTATCTTGTCTTATTTACTGCTGTTCATTTCAGTCTGATAGGCTGCTGGCTATCTTTGACCACGGGTGCTGTAGCTAATGCGCATGGATCCATATCACTGCCAGGGAGCAACTCGTACTGTGCCACCTTATGTCAGAAACTCCCAACTCTTCCTTTCAGGTCAAATGGTACAATTGGCTTTCAGCTAATACATCAGTAGCACTTAAGAGAACATTACAATTTACTTGACTCAGCACTGTGTGTTGGATTTAGCTTAGACACGCAGCTCAGTGTTACTGCTCGCTGCATGGAAGTGTCATGTTCAAGTGACAGGGTTCATAGTCCCAAAGATAGGCCCTGTCTCTTTGATACCAAGTCCAGAAATCAGCGTGGTGGCAAGTTTTAGTGTTTACAGACACACTGTCACGTGCACTCCATCAACAAATCAGACTGCCCACATGCCCTGCCCCACCAACCTTGTTATTTCCCAGAGTGAGAGTCGCAGGCTCTTTTTAAAAGTCTGTGTCGCAAGGTGTAAACTTCATGTCTCGTCTTGCCAATGCAATTCGTGCATTTGCAAGCAAGTTCTTCCTGCTTTTTTTTCTTTTTTTCCTGCCAGAACATCTCAACTGTCATGCAGTAATTTCTCATATTCATATCACAACAGGCAATCTGCTATGGACTCCAGATCTCGCAGGCTTCCTTTTTGTCTGCCCAGCTCAAGGTCATCCTACACACCCAGTCCAGCACTCTCCTCCTCATCACTGGGTTCCAGTAGGTTGTACAGTAGGGAGACTGTGCTGAACAATGACCGCTTCCCGAGGGCATCATCAGCTTACAAAGCAGACCTGGACCAACAGGTAGGCCGCCGGCACAGCCTGTTTTGCACACAGTGCACACCCGCCTCTATACATTTGCCTACAACATAAATAATTCAGATTGGTTTAATGTGTCGGTCTTGCTGTCCAGTATATGGTGCCTGTAGTTTCACATTAGATTCATATGCATGAGTTTGCTTTTGTGCTGTCACTGTAGATTCATCTAATTCAGCTCAATATGCAAAGATCATGTAGAGTGACAGTGTCGGCTGAAATTGTCTTTGTTTAATTGGGATACGAGGGTCGTTCAAAGTCTTGAAAGCCTGGAAGTGCTTAATTTTAACCCTTATTTGTTCAAGGCTAGGGATATGCTTGATTTGAAATGTACTCTCTACAATCACTCATGTAAACCACTTAAATGTTAGTCTTAAAAAGCTGAATGAACCCTGTGGATAAAACAGTCACGAGCAACAATAACGGCACTTGTTGGGCCCCGAGTCCAAATCATCCCACTGTATCTGTGTTTCTATTCCACTTGGAGCTCTAGTCAGCTGCCTTTCTAGTGTGTTCCAGAGAGGGGGGGCCTTAAAGTAAGCTCTTCTCTTACAGGATCCCTTAGGATCATGGTACAGTAGCTTAACTACGTGTATCAGTGGTGCAACCGCAGACACTTTGGAGGTCTTTTTATAGGGCAGCCTAGATTCCTTGGCACATGCGTGTATTTCAGTCCAGCTGCTCATCAAGGCCCATCTTTAAAGATAGTGTTACTGTTGGCCTAGGCCCTGTCTAGTTGTTCCTGTTCTTTCCAGAAGAGTCCAAGCAAGGTGCCAAGCAAACCCCCAAACCACTCACCTTCATTCTATTATTGGTATACTATGATGAGCAATTTAAGCTGCCCTATTAAAATAGTTCAGAGACAAACCTATATACATTTTTCGTCCAAGAGTCACAAACACTGTTGACAGAAAAAATTGTGTGCAGAACAAATTTTTTATTAGTAGTTCTACAGTTACAGGCCATTAAAGGTGTCCTGTGGGTTTTCTTGTGAACAAACAGTTTATATCCTGTGTTTCCTGCCAAAACACACCAGCTAATGCATGTCCTTACTCCATAGAACATGTCCAAAGCCAATGTTTCAAAACCTATTGCGTATATCCATGTTAACATCAGCTGCTAAGTTTCTTGGCACTTTTAAGGCCACTATAAAAAGCTTGAAACTGTTGGAATACGTTGTGCTTGTGCGGATGCAAACTAAATGGGGAACCACTCGATACGTTGCTCCATAGCACAACTGGTGATCAGAATCAGAATCAGAATCCGCTTTATTGCCAAGTATGTATTCACATACGAGGAACTTGTTTTGGTGCGTGGGTGCCAACAAGAGCAATATATACATATACAAAAAATTAGAAAAGATTAAATAAAAGCAAAAAATACAAT